>JAVSBV010159813.1:0-14619 GCA_033117975.1 Parotocinclus spilosoma | reverse complement strand
AAACAAGGAGCCACGTGGAAACGAACCCACGTGGCGAACGCACCCCAGAGCGGGGGGGTGTGGCGCGATTCCTGACACAACCAACCAATCAGCTTCCATTGAACAAGCTTTAAATTTTTTAACAAATATGTTTTGGAAAAAAATAGGTGGATAGTTCTGGATAATCTGAATTTTAATGTACTTATTTTACATATTGTTGACTTATTTGTCTAATTACAGTATGCATATACTTTAACTTTAGCTAACCAATTTGTCAGCTAAGAACCTGTGTTAAAGGTCATATTGTGATTTTACAGTCTGTGTCTTTAGATAAACAACTGATATGCTTTTTAAATATTTGTTAATATACAGCTGACTGAAAGTAATCTTTAATAAACCATTAATAAACTTAAGTTTGTGTTTTGGAATACTCTTTCAGTATTGGGATTTTATTACTTTGTGCTCATATAATACTTGCACTTGCTAAACGAGGTAGCAGTTCAAAAGAAGTATAAAAAGGTAAGTAGCAGTTACTCTTTAACAGGGTATTTGTAACACAATAAGGTGTATAGTGTATAGAACCTTACCTTACATAAATTACACAGTTGAAGAACAGGTCATCGTAATTGGCAGAAATTGGAGGCAAGAAGCTGATGCAAACATGCTTATTGAATACGAAGCTAAGTGGAGGTATCACAGGGCAGAGCATGATCACAGTCAAAACAGTTTAGAATTCCAGGAAGTCAGAAAACATAGTGTGATTCATTCACAGGAACAGCCAACAGAATACAGGATCTAATTGCCCCGTAACACCATGCAGAAATGATGAAATTTTGCAACAAAAAGTGAAAGTCTAACATTTAATTACATGGGAAAATAGTATTTATACAAGAACCCAATGTGTATAATCAGTGACGGAGTGTGTGATGTAGGGGGGTGATGTGTTGAGAGTGGAAAGTGCTAGGAACTATAGTGCCGAACAGACTTGAACCCAGGGACCTTCTATGTGGATGAAACAGCCTAGTTGAGCATCACCACATGGCTGAGGTGTAAGATAAGGATGTTCAGTGTGAAATGTCTAGATCAGACTGGTGTCCAAATGTGGTAGGCTGGGACCCAACAGTTTTACTATTTATATAGAATTGACGATAGACAAACAGACGATAGACCCATATGATCATGATTCCATACACCTGCAAATTCAGCTTCTTTCTTTACATAAAGGCCTTTGGCCAAAAGCAATCATTAATTTTTGCCATTAACATCATCATATAGCATACTGTATTATTCTGCCTTATAACACAAATTTAAACTCACTTTCTACGATATAGTATTTATAGCATTTATATTATTTATGTTTAAGTGTTGTAACATGTTTATGTCAGTGTTTTTTTCACTTTTATTAATGTTTTGTCTACTACTGTATATTGTTTTGTCTATATTTAACTTATGTGCTCTTGTATTAAATTAAATAGCCTAAACGCTCTGTGAATACTCTGCTTATGCCCAGCTATAAAAATAAACCCTCCCAGTCTTACCAGTGCAGCGATGTAGCCTAAATGCTGTGCCAAACTCTATAATTTAACTCTGCCTACCTATATTAGTGCATAAAGGTCTGTGACACTTTTAGAATGTTCTATATTTCTTCATACATATGACTTAAAACATCGTCATTTTTTACACTAGTCCTAAAAGTAGAAAAAGAGAACCAAATTTAACAAATGAGACACACTGTTCATATGCACAAGCTCTCTCTATCGTGCACTCTCTCTCTCATCATGCAGGTTAGTCAATACCCCATAAGAGGCCTGTTTAACAGCAAAGCTGTGGTGGGAGGCCTGGAGATGAACTGGAGTTGACAGAGATGGATGGTGTGAGCCTCTAAAGCCTGCAAGGACAAAGGGACACCCACTCAGTCAAGAAAAAGAGAGTGAGGGAGGAAGTTAGTGAGGGTTAGGGAGAACCCACAGCCCTCTAATCTCATGTTTAAACTCTTTATGACTGCAATTATGATATGCAACAAGGGGGGTATAAGCAGGGGGCATGCGTTGATGAAGCATTTCTGATACCTATAGTGTTACTCTGTTAAAACCAGTGACATATTAATCACTAGGGCGGGACAACAGAACTGCCAATTATGCTATAAATCAGCTGACAGGGAGGAAAAAAGATGCTGAGGCATCTGAATATCTAATACCCATTTAGACTTGCCATAAACAAAGAAATTGCTTACTTCACTCCTTACAGTTCAGATTTTAATCACAAATGATCATAATATCATCATTTATAGCAGAGATGGCTCAAGTTGGTCGTAATAAGTTACCAATTTGACTAGCTTATCTTGTGTTTTGGACTCTGATATGTGGGGTGCTGTTGAGATGCTGGTCAACGTGCTTGGCCAGTTTGCTATTACTGCTGAATCAGTAAAATCATGTAGGTTAATCAGCTAAACTAGCAACATAGCACCATTGTAAGAAGCACTATATAAATAAATAAAGTGATACAGACACAAACAAACATAAGCCTATTTCAACCAGAGTAAAAGATGTGCTGGCCTTTGCCAATTCTTATCAAGCAATGATAAACAAGTATTATGTTTTTTTTAAAGTCAATTTAATTAAATTAATTAATTAAATTAGTGCTGGTACACTATAAACGGTTGTTGTGTTACTACTAAAATTGTTGGGTTTACCCAATGTGAATGGGGGTCAAACCCACGTGCAGGTAGCTGGGTAACACTGCTATCTGCTGCCAACCCAGCAGCTGACCATGTGCAGCGACTGGACCCATGAGAGATAACTTTTGTGCTGTCTCTTGGGGTGCAAAGTCTTCTATCTTATAAGGCAAAACAGTGGGATGCAAATGCAGAGAGCTAATACCAATATATTTTCATTCAACAACAAAAGTTGAGGTTAAGCCAAATGCAATGAGTGTGTGAGAGAATGGTGTTTAAATGACCTCCAATGCAATCAACTGATAGGGAACCAGTCAGTAAGGGGGTGAACCAGAACAAGTGAAAAAGTGTGGCATTGAAGCAGTGAAGCTTGCGTGGAAATGGGAACGAGGAGTCTGGAATAATAGCATTGTAACATTTTGTACTGCCCATTCTTATATTCACCATGCACCAGCAGGGTGGTTACTCCTAATCATAGAATGATTTAACAGTTATGCAAACTGCAGTTATTCTTTAGTCCGAATTAATAACATCAGAAGCAGTTGCTAATGAACTTACATTTGCATTGTAATTGGTAGATTTGCATGGATTAAAGTCATATGAGGAAAAGGCAAAGAGAAAAGACAGACAGACAAAAATACAGACAGATATGATTGACAGAGAGTGTGACACACATGTATATGAGTCCTGGGTTTGCAGAGAAAAGTAGAAACAAAGTAGTGGTGTGTTAAACCCTTTGTGAATTTAGTCTTCATGACCTAAGTGGGAAAAACCTGAACATTTAAAAAATTTAAACTTGTGTTCCACCTATTTAACAAAGCATCTACTGTGACTATAGTGACTCCAGAGACATTCATAAAATAGTTCCATCATTCTCAGAGTTGATACAGTCCCAAAGTCCTCCAGTATTCACACTTTGAACTAAAATAATGAATTTTCCACTGGTCAGAAGCAAAATCATTTTTGTCCCCGCAGACATGTGAAAGGGATCTGGTAAAGTGCTTTTGAAGATGATAATGAGATCATGTGTTGGCTGAGAGGCAACAAGATGTCTCACTTCATCACGTAGGTAGAACTTGGAGCTGTTTCATCCTCACCTCCCACAGCTAGAGCCATTCAGAACAAACAAGAAACTAACAAATCACACAAAGTTTGGAGACCGAAAGTTTTTTGAGGTCATACGTGAATAAGTACTGCAAATCAATGCATGCTGAAGAAGTGCACTTTATTCGTTTCTATGTAATTCTGTATGTGTCCTTTACAAATGTCAGACCAACAAGATGTATAATATCAGTTCCATAAATATTTGTTCTCTTTGTAAAGATGGGCAAACAGAGAGCAAAAATGTTCTGTGGTCAGCCTCACACTGCACAAGGGACCCTCAGCGGACCACACCCATGCACTTACACGCTCACCTTCCCCACCTTATTAATGCACACACCTGGACTCGATTACGATCACCTAATTACATACTCACTCACACACCTTCGTTGCAAAGTCTCGTGGTTTTTTCCAAGTTCTCAGTGTTCCATATGTGATTACCGTTGAGATACTTTATGTTGCCGACCTATTTCCGTGTTCCGACTCTCGCTCTCGCCTGGCCCATTTTGTATGTTTCTGTTTGATCTGCTGGTTACCGAATTTGCCTGTCTGACTCTGATTTCTGCTTGTTGTTTATAATAAAACGATCTGTTTACCTGACACACTGAGTTTGTCTCCGCCATCTTTGGGAGTTAGTACAGGACTGAAGCATTAAATTAACCTCATCCAAATGTCTCACTAAAAGAGTCAGCTCATTTGACTTACCTTCTTCTATAATGCTTGGTGAAATACAGTCCAGGGAATAAAAGAGTTCTTCAGTAAATAATCTCTGCACACCCTAGGCCTTCTGATGCACAATTTACTTTTCAGCTCACCCACATGCTTAGAGTTGGCTTTAGGTCAGATGACTGCAATAGCCATAAGACAAAAAAAAGCTTTATTCTGTGATCAATTTATTATTTGAATGTGGATTTTAATGTATGTTTTGGATCATTGCTGTGTTGGAAGATTCAGCTTTGATCAAGCAAATTCTTGTAAGATGGTGCAGATTTTATTATCCCTGGTCACATATTCCAGGCCCTGTTGGGTGATCCCCAGACATTCCTAAACCAACCATGACATGTAATCCCACCTGTGGTAGCTGACCAGAGGACATTGAGAGATGGAACCAGCCTCAGCTGGCTTGATCCAAAGAAGCAGTGGCATTAGATTCGATTCAGTGATGCACTGGTTTTCCTCCAACCTTTAGCAAGGGTTAAGCGAATAAGAAAATGCATGAATGAATGAAACTTAACTGCAGCATTAATCTTGAAAAACATTTAACCCCCTGCATATTTACATCGAAAATGACAAACCACTGCATCACTGGTGACTTAACAAAAATACAGAATATAGCTGACTGCTAATTTACAGTGTTCACATAATTAGCACATTTACTTATGTGGGTGATAATTATGGATGTGAATTAGTGCCACATACCACACCCCAGGCGAACAGTTCTTATACTTTTTTTTTCTGATAGCCAATAACATTGTATAACAACAGTTATAAAAACACTGTTTTGTATTTTTAGTGTTTCAGATCTTTGCCGACCTACTGACAGAGAGAAAATAATACACATTGTACATACAAAGGTCCGGTATGAGAATTTCAGACCCATCCTTAACAAATCTGCATGACTTTGCAACCTTTTCGGACTGTACTGAGAAAGATTGATAAATATTTTATTCAACACAACTGTAGTCAAAAGAGAAATATCTTTTTCATGTAACAGTACACACACCTTAATTCCAAACCACTACAAAAGGAAAACCATCTCACATAATATATTTTATCCCACACTTACCTGTAGGATGACTGAGAAGGTTGTTTCGACCTTTTTGAAATCTTGATATATATAATAGCTTTGAAAAGCAAAGGATGTGTAACTGAGACTCTGTTATCCCAGGCTGTCAAAGCAGCAAATTGAGAAGAAAAGGGAGCAGTAGTAAGTGAACCGACACTGTAAGAAAAACCAATCTCAAGCTGTTTGTGACAAATGTCGTAAAGCAATTTGTGAAAGCTGTACACAGCACGTCAAAGTTACGTGTTGACTACGAGAAGTCAGCCTGTATGACACTGTAGTATATTATAAATACATTTAAATGGCCGAAATAACAGCTATGGCCATTCTAATAGTTCTGGCTTTTTAGGGCTTTTTTAGTTTTAAAAGTGTGGATTAGATTCTGCTCTTTATAACACTTACTTGCAGTAAACCCACTTTGAGGGTTGCCACAAAAGCTTTATTTTATGGTTCCACTCAAAATCTAGTGTGCAGTGAAAGAAATGTCTTTCTTGTGGTAGGACTTCCAAACGGTTTGTTGACATAGATGTGGCATCTAACTATAGAGATAGAGACATGTGACCATAATGTCTTCTGCAAGTGATCTTTACTGGAATCCTTGTATAACTGCATCCTTATTACACATGGAAGCCAAATACACTTATGAATTCATCCAGGCAGTTTATTTTTTACAGCGTTCGTAGATATCTTAATTATTGTATTTATTTATGCCGTGCTAAAAAGGTCAAGACGCATTGCCTTATTTCCAATGTATATTTTAATTTATTTTGCATGTTGATAGGAAGCACAGTCAAAAATGTCACAGACAGTTTGTTACATGGACTAAAAGAGGTACCTACATCTTTTATCTCTTAACATATACTTCTCAAAAAAGTTATTATTGTGATTCAAAAATAATAATTTTTGAGAGCAGTGTATTTGTCTAAATTATTTACATTTTCTTTCTACACAAAAAAAGCATGACCCCCCCCCCAAAAGAAACACAAACATAATTTAAAAAATAATAGAATTAAATATAATTATATATAATTTATATAATTCATATAATTTATATAATACATATTTTTTATGAATTAATTAAAAAGGAATAAAGAAATTAATAGAATGTAATATTATTATATATTTCATATATTATATATGTATGCAATATTTGTATGTATTTTATCAACTAATCAATTAATTAGGAGATTATTTTTTTTATGAATTAATTGAAAAGGAGATAATGCAAATCAAACGATCTGTATGACTCAAATGCAAACAGATGGGCCACATCATACCAAATACTGTGTTGAAATAAATTGTGGTAAACAGCCTTAAACCTTTTTTGTCATTACAAGTGTACGCAGTTGGAAGAAACGTACCCAGTCCAATACAACGATGGTTAGACTTTTTCACTACTCCTGAGTGGACACTGTGGGAAGCATCTTTTTCCACAAACCTTGATTCTCATGCTGAGCTTATTCGTGGTGTCTACCAGGACCTGCCAGCTGCTTGAAGTCAGTAGCCCATGATAATGATGTTGTGCTAAAGAAAACACAAGCAGTGTTTTAAAAATGGGATGTGTCCGTGTTTTATGAGAAGAACACTAAACTGGAGAATGTTCGTTGTTTTGGTAATATTATTAACAAAAGTAACTTAAAACAATTAAAAAAGAATAAATGAATAAGCCTATTGCTCAATACAAAATGTATTCTGTGTCATGCAACACAAATGAATGTTGCTATCAAACAGTCATACAACAACATGGAACTGACATGACACTTGACAAATACCGCATTTACAATGGACAGTTTCATGCATTGTGAGTATCAGATTTGTATGTGAAAATAAATCACATAAAATGTGTCAACGCAATGGATCAAAGCAATGTCCAATTTAAATCTTATTGTCAAATCAATTCAGGAAGTTCGAGACAGATTGTAGCTACATGGTAAACCAGTATAAATGTATCTCCAGTGTTATTATATGATTAACAATTTACTTTATATACAGTTAATGGACTTCCACGTGGCTGATGTAGATGCAACTATTCATGTAATAATGATTCAATATTATCACTATTCATGTAAAATACAATGCACATGAGACGTACCAATATCAGTTGACTGTATTGTTTATAGTGTATATATAAACCAAAAGTATGTGTCTGTTAGATAAGTTAGATAGATGGGGTCTTTTTATGTGTGATTAACGGATTCGGTAATGTGTGTGTCTGGCTAAAATCATTATACCTCACTTGTCATTCCAAAGATTGTAATGTTTACTATGCTATTATTTAGTTTTATGTAGCTGCCTGGTCTGAATGGCTCCCACCTCATTCATTTACTGTTAGATCCTTAGCTGGCTTTACAAGCTTAGCAACTGTCTAAAGGCTTTAAGCAGCTGTTTTATCTCACTCTTGAAAAGGGAGTGCCTCACTACTGACACGCCTAGACAATTTTATTTAGTAAGAGTCACAAGGGCCAAAACTTCAAACCAGGGGGCCACAGAATAAGCAACACCGAGGAATGTTAAGCATGCCCTTTATCAGGCATGATATGACAGCCTTTAATCCTGTATTACTAAGATATAACGCTGCTTACATTAAGAGTGGCTTCATGTTGGCTGAATCAAGATATCTGATGCATTACAGCACTTTTTGTAATCTGTAAGGCATCTGGTCATTGCCGAAAGCCTGAGATACTTCAGCTTTTATGTTTTATAGATTCATAATTTAGCTATTATCAGGGCTATAATGTGTGAAATAATGCAAGCTGTGATTCTCCTTTGTGTTTGACATTTAGCGTATTAGGGCCTGTTAAAGCAATGTGGAAAGAAGAGCAGGCATGCAACTCTTTTTCATGTCCCATTTATTTCTGAGGCGAGACTGTCTTGTTGTTGTTGTAGTAGATATTTGGGTTTGTGCCTTACTCACAGAAAAGTAAGTGCACCCTTCACATTTTTGTAAATATTGTATTACATCTTTTCATAGGACAACACTGAGGATATGACACTTTGATACAATGCAATGTAGTCAGTCTACAGCTTGTATAACAGTGATTTTGCCGTGTTTTAAAAATAACTCAACACACAGTCATTAATGTCTAAACCGCTGGCAACAAAAGTAAGTACAAATGTAAGTGAAAATGGCCATAGTGTGCCAAGTGTCGATATTTTCTCTGGCCACCATTATTTTGCATCATTCGCATTATTTTTCATTCACATATGAGACATGTAACACATGAGTCACAAGATACCAGAGAAGGAAAATGGCTAATTGGGCACTTAGGGGTGTACTCAGTTTTGTTGACAGCGGTTTAGACATTAATGGTTGTGTGTTGAGTTATTTTGAGGGCACAGAAAATGTACAACGTTATACAAGCTGTAGGCTACCTACTTTATATTGTGTGAAAGTGTCATATCTTCAGTGAACAAGGTTCTTATGCTGAAATGCAGTGTTTTCCTTCTCCAGACATAAGACGTAGCATTTAAACTAGCATTTAAACTATAAAACTGTATTTTGTTCTCATCTGTCTATAAAATGTTTTTCCAATAGCTCCCTGGCTTTCACTGCCCTTTGGAAAGACTCATATTGCGACCCTATTGTGCATTTTACTATTGTTTAGTGTTGTCCTGATAATAGATTCATTAATATTAACATTAACTAATCTAGAAAAAGGCTTTAGCTGTTTAAAAGTGTGTCGAGTGATCTTAGCTGGTCAGCCACTCCTGGAGTCTCCTGGAGGTCATATCATGAAAAGCCCTGTTCTTTAGATGCAACATTGTAACTGATCAACACTTGACTGTAATTCCACTGACAGACAACACCTGTCGAGTTTTATCTTTAAGTTAATTGATCATCTCATAGGTTAACATACTTTTGCCTCACACAGTTATGTTTTAGTATTTTTTTTGTTTGTTTCCTGTTTATGCAGGAACATGGATCATTCTCAAGGGTCTGTGAGATTCCAATTGCCAGTGTTCTACATTAATGCTATAAGAGAACTGTAAATGAACTTTGCCAAGGCCAGTGACATACCATACCATGACAGACTCTGGCTTTTGTAATCCATGCTGATAACAGTCTGAATGGTCTATCCTAGATATGCCTTAGTTCAGAGACGTTTAAGCCACTTCTGGACAGTGTTAGCATAAGGCTCATTTATTGCACAGTACATGTTCAACAGTCATTTGTTAATGTAACTTCATATTATAATGTTTGATAAAGGTTTGCCCTTGCCCATGTGGATCAGCTATATATGAATGACAGTTCATGATGCAGTGCCATCTGAGAGCTCTCTTGCCGTTTAGGTACTGGAATGTCTTCTGATTCCTTTTAGAAATGTTATGTTATTAGTAAATAGGAACCCTTGCCTGGTTGTAATCAAAACTATTTACACTATAACTTTTGTTTCTGGAACTGATAACTCCAGAACAGTATTATCGTTGAAACTGGAAATGGGGCACATAGTACTCAGTCAGGAACTTTATATTATGGAAATGGGAATTTGGCACACTGCAACAATAAACAATAAAAACATCTATCTGTTAAACCATTTGCATATTTTACAAGGCGATGTAAGCTATATAAGATTTTTATTAATGTAAGTGAAACATTTGGCAGTGTAATGGTAACCTCTGAGTGTAAACACCTACCTTTGTAACTGGAATGAGAGACTGTGGTATAGTAACACTTTGTTTTATAAAACAGCAAAATATTGTTTGTTATTGTAACCCAAACATTAGTACTAGATAAACATTGAAGTATACTTGGGGCTACAATGGATACTTCTGGTACTAGGGCAAGAACCTCTGGTTCTGCCTCTACCCTAATGGGAATCTCTGGTTTTGTAAATGGCATCTTTGGTGTTTCATGTTATATGTTTGTCAGGAGAAAAACTGTTGTTACTGGAAAATAAACTTTTTCGTCCTTGTTTATACTGAAACAGGACCCATTTGGAATAGTTTTACACTGGATCAGGGCCCTCTTTTTCAGTGAAACTAAAATCCTTCACACTGGAGTCAGACCATAGTATAGTGTCAGTGGAACTAGGAACATTTGAAATTGCACTTAAGATCAACCGTGCTACCTACCTGAAATAAAACATTTAGCACAAACTTTTTTTTAACCAAAACAGTGAAAGGGTTTATGTTGTGCTAATCTAACCTTTCGTGCTGGAGCCTTTGGTACTAAATCAGACAAAACATATTTTGGCACTGGAATAACTGAGAGTACACTGGGGTATAACAAAAACAAGATGCATTGTGCTGGCCCTGTATCTAGTTTTTTATGACAAAATATATTCTATGTATTTGTATTGGCTTATGAAATTTGTGCTGAGGCTGTTCCCACCCTGATAAGTCTTGGTTCCCGCCCACCATTTAACCAAATTGCCTACGTGTTTCCAGATGTGTGTTCTTATTACAAGATTGTATCTGGCTGTGTTAAACTACTCATCATGTAAAAAAAGTGTTAGGAGCATTTCTTTGTAAGGAACAGTAGGCTGGCTGGATAAACAGATTTATGCAAATATGCTACAAGTAATTTTAACTGCTACAGTGAACATAGATTTGCAAGTTTAAATTAATTAAATGTAAAGTTAAAGCATTGAAAATAAATAAAATAACGTGCAGAGAATTTATTTTCTTTTCTATGCACACTGCTAAAAATAGGAAATACTTCATTTTTGTGAGCAGTATATTTAACTACAATTATAGTTTATTAGTAGATTTTAGTAGATTTGCAGATCTTAGTAAATTTGTATCAAATTAGAGTCATTAGAGGTGTGATTAAAATGCTTCTATAGTGTAGTTATTTTTTTCATAATGCTTATAGCAGACAAGGGTATAGCCATAGACATACTGACACAAATTTGTTTCTATTTTATTTAATTTATCTCTATTTGGATTTTAATCCACATGTTGAGTTCTAGTGTGATTGAAGAGTGTGTGTTAGGTGAAAAACAAGGTTTGCAAGGACACTTATGTACTATTAAAACTGATTTGTAACCTAAGTCTGAACAGTCAGACATTAATTCAGCTCTTGACTTTTGTATTAAACATAGAATGTAACAATGCCAACTATGTTAGCCAGGATGCTGTTATCTGTTCCACTGCACGGCAGTACAATCTAAACCTACTTACATTTCGTTGCAGGGTTAGGCTTGTGGATGTGACTGGATTTGGTGGCTCCACCTCTCAAACTTTCAAAAGCATTTGTGAATTAAAGCCAGAAATTCCTGTGTCTCCTTTATTTATAATATATAATGTATTATATATATTTTAGTTTAAAGTGTTAAATAAACATTTTCTTGATGCCAATCAGGACAATCCCGGTTTCTGTTTAACCGTGTGTTGTGTGCAGTTACTGTTGAAATTGATTTAATGTCAGCGTAAGCTCTTCACGCATTTCCATGTGGGTAGGATGCCTATACATTCTCTGCATGTAGCCTATACGTAGCCTATACGTTGAAACTACACACAAATTCAATCATTCATTCAAGCGTTTCCCTTTACATCCCTTTACATGACCGCTTAATCCAAATTATTAGCCCTTTATACAACAAGTTTTATCTTGGAAGCTTCTGGACTAGGCCATAGCAAGTACGGTAATCAATCAGTTGGTAACAACAGTACTAAGGAGAATGTGGACTTGATTATAATTCGGGAGAAAGTACAAACGTATCTTTTCTTCATTCATTCATTATCTTCCGCTTAAACATAAACATAACAGAGAGTGGTTGAGTCAAGGTTAAGGTCTTCTTTCTGTGTGTTGATACACTGGTAATTGCATAGACCTTCGGGTACTACAAAATGAACCATATGATGTTACAAGTTTAGAGGCTTTAATGTAAATACATATTTTTTTTAACCTTGAGAGGCATTTGTAAACTTAAACTATAACTCCTTGTGTCTCCTTTACTTTATTTACAGTTCATAATTTAGTCAAACTACCCCTGAGCCTGGGGAGTGTAACATTTGTATGTTTCAATCTGTTTTCAATGAATTACATTGTCCATGTTATGGTCCCATCACTCCTGGCTCTGGTCTCTATACTGGAGTTCTCTTCTCCGCAGTGTTGGGCAAATATCGCGTTGAAAAGATAGGAATATAAGGATTTTAAGAATGGGAATATGTAATTAAATGTAATTAAATTGCAGTAAGGCCACTTTCATCTGCAGTGTGAACTAGAGTAAGGCAAAGCTCTGTTCAGTTCTGGGATAAAAGGAGGCCACAAGAGATCAATCAGAAATCAGATCGCCTGATATCATTGATAAGATTTGGGGTTTTCAATATACAGGTTAAATACAGAACTGTCCAATCAGAACTAATGGAACCAGGGCTCATGCTATACCATTATTTACTATCCAAATCAGTTTTCAGATCAAAGTGGATTTAGCTTCTAAAGGTTATATTTGTTCATGCAAAGGTTGTGTTAACTCAATTTTCCTTTAAAAAAACATATCCTTTGACCAAGGATGGGCATTTTTTGTCTAAGGCTATAGTAATCTAATGCAATCAGCTACAAAGAAGAATTTAATGTTAAAAAAAGTTATAATTTTATATTACATGTACTCCATCCAGCAAAAATATATACAATATTATCAAATGGACCTCTGACATCACGTTTTCCAAGTGAATGCTTCTATCCACAATTTTTCTTAGGTTTAGACATGACCTGTTTGCTTTTTCCCTCTGTTCTTTGAACTCAGCAAGAAATTAATTACATCCCCACATGTTGCCAGACAAGCTTCAAGCTGACATGTCAGACTTGATCAAGTCCAGCTACCGCTCTGCATCCGGTGGCTACATTTATCGCTGAAAGCTAAAATAACACCAGGAATTCCCACCAGCAGTGCCATTTCAAGGCCTGTGATTGACTTGTACAGTAAATACTCAGGCAATTGCACAATTATATGAATTGTACCGGCCATGACAGATTGCGATTTCTTTTAAATCCCTTTAAGATTTGGACAAATGCAGTCAAAAAAGGCTATGGGTTTTTCCATCACATTTCAATAGGTCATTATGATTTATTTTAATTTATTGGTGATCACCACACAGATGTCATACAGCACACAGTATATAGGGGAAATAAAATTATCTTTGATGTTAAAAACTAAAATAAATAAGTATGAAATCTAAAGCTTTCAATCTTTCGTTATTTTGCTCCATTCTCCTGCGAGAAGCCTTCTGTTTTTTAGATGAAGGTGTAAGTGGGAAGAGCTCAGTTATTATATGTGTTATATATGTACTTGGAAATTGGAGCTGGAGAAAAATGGAAGGCATGAAAGTGGAAAAGCAGTATGAAACTGTATCTCAATGCAGTCACAACACACATGACTCTATTACTCAGTGTACTAACCTACATGTGACAGTAAAGTGAAGCAAGGGTTTAGTCCAGTTGCTGACTGCTCCAGATATTAAGTTCAATTCCATGTATGGAGTTTGCATGTCCTCTCTGTGTACATGTCGCTTTTCTCCAGAGACTCCAAGTTCCTCCCACGCTCCAAAAGCATGTGTTTAGTTTAGTTGGTTACTATATAATTGTATAACAAATATTATTATAAATGTGCTTCTATCACAAGTAGCCACTAATACTGATATGATAATAAATACCCATAACTCTATCAGCCTAAATTTAGGGCTTTGGACGTTAACCAGTTTACCACAATACTGAGGTTATGCGGTGATACAATGAATATTGTTGGGATATGTTCAGATGTGGTGACTTCTCATTGAGGTAAACAGAAACATTACCATCAATTGCTTCTAAAAGTTACATTGTAATTGATTAAGGTTATACTACTACTACTACTACTTTATATATAATTATATATTTATTCATAATTACAACACCAAATCAGAAAGCATTGGGACAGAATGGAAATTGCAAATATAAAAACAAAACAATTCTCCTGTCACACCCACCAGCTGCGTCGCTTACGCAGCTGCGTTTAGGGCTCATTCTCCACACCTGTTTTGATTTTGTGTGCCCGTATAAAGCTCGTCTCAGGCTTTCTGCAGGCGCGGAGTTTTGACGTTTTTCCTGGTTTTGCTTTCACGTCCCCGAACGTGTTTTTATCGCTTATTATTTTTCCTG
>JAVSBV010159784.1:0-14620 GCA_033117975.1 Parotocinclus spilosoma | reverse complement strand
CAATTTTGAGCTTCATGGCGAAGGCTGTGAATACTTACGTAAATGTGATTTCTTAGTTTTTTTATTTTTAATAAATTCAGAACTCTCAAAATTCTCACATGGTCATAGTGGGGTATAATGGGGGGTGTAGAATTTTGAGGAAAGAGATTAATTTAATACAGTTTGAAATAGGGCTGTAACATAACAAAATGTGGAAAAAGTGAAGCGCTGTGAATACTGTATTAGACAACTGTGTGCTGTATTAAAACAACTAAAAAAGAAATTCTGAAAAAAACTGCTTCTTTACTCTAAATTGGCAAGTATCTAGTGTAATCTTCACTTACCAATTTGACACTTTTATTGACCAAAGAAGCTTAATCAGGAACGGTCTTTTTGAGTGGATAGCAGCCAACAAACCACTTTTTCCAGAGGGGAACGGGGTGAAAAGGCTAAGATATGCTAAAGCTTACAAATATTCATATCCAAGATCATTGGAAAGGAGTATTAAAGTTTGAATATTTGATATAGTTCATGTGATTTTTGGTTATGTGATTGCTAACATTGCAAAACATACAGTATGAGTGTGTAAAGTCAAAATCAGTCAGATTAATTTATATAGTGCTTTTTATAATTGAGCATGGTCTCAAAGCAGCTTTACATATTTCTGTTATCTAAAGCCAGGCCCAAATCGACTCTTGCACACACGCGCACGCACGCAAAATAATTGCCCACTCCAACAAAGCCAGAAATGCTGCTAAATTAAATATTGGAACGTTTCATGATTGGGTTTTTCAATAAATTAAACTATACTATAATAAATCATATATTTTCTATAATACTACTTACTATAATAATTTCATTCTTTAAAAACTAGCATTGGAACAATAACAATAGAACAACTGCAAGTTAATATTTGGGTGTTAAGAGTTAAGGACAGCCACATTAAACAAGAAATTCATTATAAGGATCCCTACAGTATAACTGTATACCATATTGGAATATAAGCTTATATAATGCACCTTTTGAGTTCTGCCAAATGTGATAAATATACATGCATGTTGGCTGTACTGGCTGCTACTAAATATATATTTTAGAGTTAGCAGAGTTAGAGCTGAACACAAAAATCCCTCTCGCATATCCTTGCTTGCCAGCCTGCTAGTTTGGTGTAGCATGAGAAACTTATTGAAGGAGTGTTTCCAAATTACATATGCTAAAATATTGCTTTTAAATGTGACTCTTTAAATAAGTGTAACGATGTAGTTACAATCCTAGGCCATTGTAGTACATTTCTAGACTAAAATACATAATGAGGAACACTGTAAAATCATGACAATCTTCCTTGTCACTCATTCATTGTGAAACACTGAAGTACCATAACTGCATAGTCTTAACATGTTACCCAAGCAAACTCTGAAAAAGAATACTGAAATCTAAAGAGAAAAGTTCAACAAAATACAGTATATATATCATATGAAATCATGTAAAAATGTTCAATATTCTTCTTACAAATTTTGCATGACTAAACTGAACGTCTGCACTGTTTTACAGTTTGACCAAAAAAGAAAAGAAAAAAAAAAAGATGATCTGGAAGTAAACATTAGGCCTTCTAGTTATGGTCAAGTTAATAATTGATGTCTTGATTTAATCAAATGAAGTATCGCAAATAACACACACAGTTGACCACAAAGATGCCAGTACATGGAACACAGCCTGAAGTGCAGTTAGCATTGCTACAGGATTATCTGGTACTTTTGGATACCATAAAGCTGGGTTTGCTTCAGCAAATGTCCACACTAATCACTAGTAGCATGTTTAAAGTAAGTGTTAAAGTGGGATTAGTGCACTGTGTAAATAATGTTGGTGTGTCTCTCTGAGCTTGGTTTTTCCAGAACACCAATGCATCCTCAAGCATGTCTGATGCATTGGGGATGCAGTTTGTGTTCCTTTATCATACTAGCTCAATTTGTCAAACATTTAAAAGTAAGATAAACAGAGTACTAGCTGTAATAAAAGACATTCCTGGCCTGAATATACACTGCCTTAAATTTAAAATATACCTACTCTTTTGCACTATTACGAATTATGAGTAAGGGTCCAACTATCAGGTCATATACTTTATGCAGATTTATTAACACTCCCACTAGACTGTGTACACAAAACGTGCATTAAAGGCATACAAGAACAAAATGAATACAAATACATAAACAAAACAAAGTCCACCTTTTTACCTTAAAGCCAACACAGTCCTTAGAATACATAGTCCCTCGATTAAAATTGGATTGGTCTTACCGTTTTGATCCTGTTCCGGGTGCGTAGAGAAAAGATGTGATGGGGTTGAGGCCAGTAGTGTTTGACGAAGCCTGGAGAACTGGATGAGGCCTGGAGAACTGGATGAGGCCTGGAGAACTGGATGAGGCCTGGAGAACTGGATGAGGCCTAGAGAACTGGATGAGGCCTAGAGAACTGGATGAGGCCTAGAGAACTGGATGAGGCCTAGAGAACTGGATGAGGCCTGGAGAACTGGATGAGGCCTGGAGAACTGGATGAGGCCTGGAGAACTGGATGAGTCATGGAGAACTGGAT
Source organism: Parotocinclus spilosoma (assembly GCA_033117975.1). Lineage (NCBI taxonomy): Eukaryota > Metazoa > Chordata > Actinopteri > Siluriformes > Loricariidae > Parotocinclus > Parotocinclus spilosoma. Next base: position 12,058 of record JAVSBV010159784.1, on the reverse strand, counting down.
GAGGCCTGGAGAACTGGATGAGGCCTGGAGAACTGGATGAGGCCTGGAGAGCTGGATGAGGCCAGGAGAACTGAATGAGGCCTGGAGAGTTGAATTGCTCTACTGTCTCCTTATAATATTGTAGACCATAGACAAATAATACAATCAGCATTCACCATTTGAAACCATACTCCACAGTCACACCACCATTGTTACACAAAAGAAGTCCTTAGTGAGCTTGAAAGCACAGTTTTCTCAATTAAGGAATTGGTATGAAGTGGTGTTTTTTTTTTTTTCTTCTGCCTGCTGGCCTGCTCACTCTTTTATACCTCATCATCAGACCCCAAGCTCGGCAATAATCCCTAGTGGCCGGAGGCGGTATAAACTACGTTTTAAGCAACCGGATGGACATCGGTTACAAGTATACATATACTTGTAGGTATAATGTTTGGCATATTAAAAAACAATTTCGGGCTTTCCTTGAGAGGAGATGCAGACTTCACACAGAAAGGACCCTGGCTGCTTCACCCTGGGATTGACCCCAGGACATTGTGCACTACAGCATTACACCTTCAATTACATTCCTGTTAGGAATTTAGGGGAATATCTTATTGTCTGCACAAAAATAAAACACCAGTCTAAAAGTGAAAATGTAATTATTACATTACCTTAGTCCTAAAATGGTTTTTTTTTCCTGATTTTTCTTATCTCATTGGTATCATGTCCTGGCAAGTTTGATGGCAAACATGTCTCGTCTAAATAAATTACTATGACATGAAATTAGATCCAGGCCATTCAAAAACACAAATACTCTGGTGTTCCTTCACAGGAAGACCGAATAATGAAGTGCATAATAATTAAACATTTTGTTTTCAAAAAGCTTAGAAGTCGAGTAAATCACACAATGATCTTTCAATTGTCAAAATGCTTTCACTAGAAAGTTTTATACTAGATTCTGGGACAAGTCTTTGAGGTCAGACACATGTTGGCCAATAATCCCTGGCTCTCTGCTGACATAAAAAACTGTCTTCATCAGTGGCTATTGTAATTCAGATTTATCCCAGGGCTTTGCTCACGACATGTTTTTTTTATCAGTTGTTTTCTTCACAGTTGGAAGAATTCGACCAAGACCCTCAGCAATGCCCTTTCATTCCAAGCTGTGTAAAAAGAGCAAGAAGGGTTGAAGAAACAGAGTTATTGCACCACAGTGGATGTGAGACTGGTTACAGCTCTAATTAGAACATATTTCACTAGGGACAATTTTCAGCATTTGTTTAACTTTTACAAACTACACAAATAGTCTTTAACAAATGTACTGTACATGGTTTCTTGGTGCAGATTCTCATTGTGCCTGTATATTAACCCTCAATTATAACGCATCAATAAATTAACTTATATTATGAGTAAGTAAGAACATTTCTTTCACTTATTCCACAGAAAAAATATTGGAAGAGGCTAACAAACATTTCTTGCTTATTTTCATTTTATTTTGGTTGTTTTTATGGCTACAATGTGACCATTGGACAATAAATCTCTGTGTCGCACATTTTGATGAAGTAATTATTACGAAACTATAATCAAGTAACACACTAGTCTCTGTAGAAACATTTGCTAAACCCTTCTAAAAACTACACATGGTGTGTTCTGAATGTTCCATGTTGGTTCATGCCACTGATTGACCAGCATGTTAGTGTCAAAATATATGTTAATATATGTTTAGAATATATACTTTCATTTCTTTAATTTCTACAAAGTATTTCTATTTTAGTCTTCATTTAGTTATGAGCAGGCGGATTAGACCAAGAGTGCAAATGTATAATATAATTACAAATATAATGCAGATCATATAATTAGCTAAACAATGAGTTAATCTGACCATAATAGACTTTCACATGTCACCTAACCTAAACCTTTTCAAGCATTTTGGGGGCATTGTAAGACAAACTCAAACATTCCTTACAAACTGCTTCGAAACACAGATCATTGGATTTTACCCCTACAGAAACCTGTCCATGCTAGTCATTACAATATAAATGTTAAATACCAAATACTGAAACCGATGCATTTTAAATAACATTTCATTTAAATTGTTGACATTTATGTACATAGTTATGAAATATATTTTTATGTGTGCTCAGTCTTTGGCCCACTGTAAATATAAACTGTGATGGATTTAATGGTTAACAAAATGTGTGTGGTAAACATGATTATACATTATAAACATGATTAAGTGACATACTGTAAAAAAGCAGAATTATAAAAATTCCAAACATTCTTTTGTTCGCAAACTTGTATATCCTCATGGCATGTGGAATATCCAAGAAAATACCTTTTATTTACCATCTTTATTAAAGCATATAAACTTTATAAACCTCAAATAATCTAAAATAATACCACTTGTTCTAAATCAAAACTAACACCCTGCATTTGGGAGTCTGCCGTACGGTTAACTTACTTAATACAGCAAGATTTGAGAAGGTTCAGAGAATGCTTAACTTCCATCCCTGTGCTTCAGTGTAACGATTACCAGGTGCACGTCCAAGCTACTAAAGAAAAGTTCCAAACTCTGGTAAAAGTGATATCTGGAGTTCTGGAGTGTAATTGGTGAATTGCACAGATACAGTGAGGTGAAAATACAAAATTAACATTATACCTCTGAGCCCTTAAACCTTTTTCACTTTGCAAACTATACAAATTCAAACAATTTACATGATGATATCTTAAGGCCTAAAGTCTTGGGCCACCATTAGATTAGATAATGACCATATATAATTATTAGTCTCTTTATTATAATACAACTGAAAAACACTGGAAATTTGCAGTATTTAAAAAAGGAGAAAAAGAACAGTTTTTACAGCCCACAGTGGCAAGTATTTATTGTGACCTTTCTTTAGACTTGAGCAATAGCAGCATCTGGCAGATTAATCTGGATGCCAAGTTAACTCTCCTACAGTCTGAAGAAGCTAATGCGTTCATAATGGTGCGTGCGTTGTAATCGTATTTGCTGTATTTGTTGTGCATTAAAATTCCTTATGTTTCATTATGACCTGATTTTGTATATTTCACTCGTTCTTCCTCAGATCTGTCATTTTTCTGCTCTTACTTTCTGTTCTGTATTGCAGAACTGTCTGGACGCTGTCTGGTGGCTCTGGTGACAGCTCCAAACGTTGCCATGTTAGCTTTTACTGCATGTGTGCGCGCCTGCAGAGACATGCAGACTGACCCATCAGCACAAGACTTAATGTGATATACACTCCTGCAACATAACCCTGTCTACACACAGAGACACACACACACAGCTAGGTACTGGAGGAATCAGCAACAGACAGTTATGTTCCTCAGTTCTGTTTTTATTTTTCAATTTTCAACCTCAATCTACAGTGAGGAACACATGCCAGGGCTAGATATTGCTACCTACTCTCTCCTTCCTCTCTCTCTCTCTCGATACCTCTCTCTCCATCTCTTTATCTCTCTCTCTCTCGCACACACGCATTCATACACCATTAAGTCTCCTAACAGCACACAATTAGGGTTATGTTACACAGTAAGTGACCAGTCTGTTCTCATAGTGGATGTGTTGGATGTAAGAAAAATGTTCAGGAGTAAAAAGCTGACAAACTTTAACAAGGAACAAGTTGTTGTGGCTAGTTGACTGGGTTGGAGCATTTCCTAAACAGCAATGCTTGTGAAATTATCCTGGCCAGTAAAGACAAGTACCTGCTGATTGCAGCCACGGCCTGGCAGGCCAAGGTTTATCAATGAGCGAGAACAATGAACCATATCCTGTCTGGTGATGCCGCACCCCGAGTATGGGACTGCCTAGTTTGATCAGAGGGTTACCACTGTCCCATGCTTACCACTGTCCAAATATGTTTACAATAGTTAAGCAAGTGCCAGTGCTTGATTTTGGAAAAGCGAAAGCCTGTTTTTGTTTACATTAATGTGGACAGGTAGGTAATGGATAGAAGACGCTCTCTTTGAAGATGACAAGCCGGTGGAGGAAGTGTGATGTTCTAGATAATATTCTGCAGGACCAGGCATTTATATGCATTTATACCTGCAAACACATAGTTATTTACCAGATGGTTTTGTACTGTATATCAATAATGCAGGACACAGTCTGTGAAAATCTATGAAAATCTATCTATGAAAATCAACAAACAAATCTATCTATGAAAATCAACAAACAACAGTTGAATTGTTAAGGTTTATTTGAAATATTGCATCAATGAAAGTGTAGAAATAATAACCTTTATAACAAGGACCCAGACTCATCACACTCTCAACCTCGCAAATAATTTCATTTAGATAAGGCTTTTTATAGATCTGAGTAAAGGTGATTATTAGAGTACTGAAATGACTTTGTCAATTAGTTTTTCAATTTGGCATTAACATTTTAACTGAGCTTACATGACACCTTGACAACACCCTAGCAAGCAAACATTAAGATGTAAGAACGATGCAAGTCACTCGTAAATAACTTGGAGATAAAATCTAAACCTCACTGGTATCCCAAATAAATAGTATTTATTGGTATATAGAGTAAATTCATTATATTTGATAATTAGTTTGCATGATTTGGGAGAATTACTATTGATTAACAATATTTGAGTAAATAAGTAAAGAAATATAAATTCACAAGATGGTTTTGATGTGTTAAGTTATGCAGCCAGGTCAAACAGCAAAGCACCAAAAATACTGCAGATATTTTCTGCACAATTGCTAGTTTCTTTCAGAACAGTTATATCATAATGTCAGTAAGGCAGCAATCAGTCAGTGCTTGCATGTACACCAAATATGTGATACAGTTAATCGCTGTTTAATGAGAATCCGATTAATTTAACCACTGAGGACTTAACAATTCTAACAAATTATAATAGAAAATCAAAATCTGTCTCCAGATGTTGCAGCTGTTGCCATCTGGTCAAATAATAAAAGCTTTAGCATGTGTATTTTTACTTCCATAAATATTACAGTGTATGTATGTCACATCTAGATTTTTTGTTTCCTTGCTATTTTCATCTAATATATTTCCATGAAAATGTATTTTGTTTTGCATTGTCTACATGCATAAGTGGGAAATAAATTACGGTTTGTGTTGCACACAGGTTTTCTCTGCAAATAAGACACATGATATGGAAAAGTTTGTACTCTGCCTAACACTACAAACACCATGAATGCTTATACTGGTCATTTGACTACTGTGACAAACAAGTGCTAGTCTGATCTGTATAACTTGCAGCTTTGCCTACACAACACTTGGAAATAAAGTCTGAACATCTATATAATAGACCAGGATTCTTTAATGCTGTACCTGCAGTTATATTCGAGCCAAATAGAAGCCACGTCTTAGAACATTTTGAATGCCAAGTTTAGTTAATTTAAACCAGCAGAATGGTGTAGCTACTATTTTCTAACACTAAAATCACAGTGATGCTTAACGGATACAAATTTCCTTACATAATCAAATTATTACAATAAAAAAAGGAAAACATCATTAAGAACTGCTCTCACTGCTTAGTGAGAGGTGATTTATAATTATTTTGGGATAGAAATTATTAAAATGTTGGAACTGTCTGAATAGATTAGAAAAAAAAATTCTAGTCATGTTCACAAAAAAGTATTCAAAGCCGTTGTGCAAAACCAGATTAGTACCTGTCTATTAAAGTTACTCACATGACAGCCGTTTTTGAACTGAATTTTCATTTACGGGTCCAGTTACAATTGTTTTATATCAAGTTTGCACAGTTTACTCACTTTTTCTCATGCATGCACACACACACACACACACACACACACACACACACAAAAACCATGCCTTGCTACTCCTTGTGAGAACTTTGAAGGACTAGTGCTGGCAATTAATATTACACAGATAATATTACAGTTAACCCTAACCTTCACTTCAGTAACCTAAAGCAAGTCTTTTAACTCTTTCGTTTTTTTTTAATAAGTTTAAATATTTGTAAAAAAAAAACTGTCATTACTAGTCAAAAACTTTGTATCATTAGAAGGCAGTTGAACGTTACAAGTATAGCAAAACAAGTGTATGCACACACACACACACACACACACACACACACACACACACACACACACACACACACACACAGACACACACAGACACACACATACAGAAACACACTTTAGCACATCAGTATATTATAGTTATATTTAAATCTAGGTTTTTGTAAAGTTACATTCATATCAAAAACATTTCCATAAATTAAAATGAAATAGTAATTACTTAATAAATCAATACTAATCATTAATCAACACTAATTTATCTCAGTTTGCTTGTAGACAGAAGATTCATTTTTCTGATTGTGTATATTTTTGATCTAAACAAAATTGACCAGTAAAAAGCCTTACCATGGTTCACTCGCGCTCTCTCACATTTTACAATATAAAACAAAAATAAAGCAATACACATTAACAAACAGTGAAAGACTTAAAATATATACATTTATACATATGATATGCAACATTTTAATTGTGCATTTGATGCAAGATTGTTAAGAAGAAAAACAAGCACGAGTCTTTTCATTAATTCTTACCATCAACCTTCTGCATGCTACATGGAAGTAAGTTGTAGAACTAAAATTAGAACATTTGAATATGTGAAAATGTTGAATATGTAACTTTAGAACACTTGCCATGCCTTAACCACTTACCAAATGGTTCAGAATGACCATTATACCCTGAAATCATTGTGTTGTACTGTGCAATGAAAGAAATAAAACATAAATTAAACAATGTGATAGGAAAAATGTGTTGTCATTCACTTTAATGACTTGTGTCATGAAAACATATTACTCATATTCCACAGAAGTGGGCTGGAGATATCTGGTACATTGACATGAGCATTCCATTTGCAGAGATATACAATTCATATGATCCAAGAGGCTTAACTTTATTAAACAGTGTCCCCTTTTAGATTCCCCTTGTTCTCAGGGCAAAGAATGAGCGTTTTCTGATGGTTGCAAATGATTGCTTATTAAGGTTTAAATAACAATTTTATAGGTGATTAAATGACTGTGGTGCATTAGAACAAATTGAGAGATTTCAGTAGAATTAAATAAAGACTATAGTACAGATACTTCCAAAGGTTTGTGGACATCAAAACATTACCTCACTTTCCCACCATCCCTGCTCCTGCTATAATACCCTCCACTTTTCTGGATAGGATTCCCATTAAACTGTTTGTACTGGTTGCTTTTAGCCACTTGGGCATTAGTGAGGTTCAGTGGTTTGGTACCATGAGGTCTGCTCTCACTTAGCTTCCCAATTCATTCCAAATGTCCTGGATGGAGTTGAGGTCAGGGCTCTCTGAAGGTCACCCAGTTCTTAGACACCAAACTCACAATAGAATTTCATTTCGAACCTTGCATTGTACATGGTTGTACTTGCTAAAAAATGCTAAAAAAAAAAAGGAAAAGCACCCCAGCTGGTATAATCCATCCAAGCAGGTTGTTTCTCTGACATCTGCCACGCCTTAATCCATCCTGCACACTGTCACATGGTCAAGTGTGAGTCATTATTACGTAGATTTGATGACAGTTGATTTCTCCTTTCTGGCATGGTGGTGTACTTTAATATCACTCAAACACATGCATCACATTGGGTGTCATGGGTATGCACCTGGCTTTTAAAAGCTCTTTCTAAAATGTTTTAAGCATTGCTTCCAGAGGAGTTTTGCACACAAGGACAGCTTTTATGTCTCATAATTATGTGGTCAAGCTCAGTGACCCTATGTCACACGGGTGTTGCTAATGCTAGAGGTTTACACTTTATAGTAACAGCACTGACAGTGGACAATCAGGCAGGAAGTTGATGGAATTCAAAAATATATTTCTGTGATTTTGAACATCTCTGAGCTTATCAGTCTGACCCAATGTACTGCCAATGTTTGTCTACAGAGACTGCACATTTGCTTTTTACGCACTTTACATTAAATTGATGAGAATTTATGTACGCATACGTCTATAGTGTGTACCCAGGTGGGTTGCATATGCATTGAAATGAGTTACATGTATTGATTTGGTTATAAAATGTGACAGGTAGTATTTTATTTTAAAATTCTCTTTACTATAAAATTAGCAAACATATTTTACATTTCATTCATTTTTTATCTTTCCAGAAATAATACTTTCATATGTGTTTAATCTCAGTATAATTCTCTGCTAGTTAGACAGTAGATATGGAATATCCATTTCTGTCTGTCAGTACGGTTTTTTTTTTTGTGTTTCTGCCATGCACTGTATGAGAGACTGGCTGACGGTACTTTTTTAATATTGACATGTAATATGTTTAATCACAGCTATGGCTATTACCTCAATGATTCATGTGCATGTGTGTAAAATTAAGCATGTTTTAAGTATTTATAAGCCTTCACTGCCATGAGAAAATGGCAGCAGTGTTGGAAGACAACGGAGCTAGACACAAACAACTAAAAAGTTCAAAAGTTCCTTTTGCATTTTCTTTTCTTTTTTTCCCATTGGTGTCTGTGTACATTCTCTCATTTTAAGATCCACTGCAGTGTCAGAATGAGCATCAGGATGATGACGGAGGGATGAGCAAGAGGAGCAACGGTGTTCATCGGTCCAGTGTTAGAGTGTACCACAGGAGTATCTTGAAGAGGAGGCTTCATCACCATGTCAGTCTCAGTGCTGGGACCTGTGTTAGCTAAAGGGAAACAGGGAAAACAGGAGAAAAGAAGACACAAAAGATATTAGGTTATTGTGTTTAAGGGAGCAAAGACGTGAAAGAAAAGAAATAATATAGTACAATAAACATAAAGCAAAGGATATGCAAGAAGGAAAGACAAAAAAACAAAAAGAAAACATATATATTGAAAATGGGTTTCAAAAATGAAGGAAATAATGAATGAAAAACAAAACTGAAGAAAATGAAAAATGAAGGGTAGAATAAAGGAAGGCAAAAAAATAAAAAAGGTAAAGAGGAATAAAAATAAAAAAGGAAATAATAAGAAATGGAAGGAAGGAAGATTAGGGAGGTATAAAACAAACCAAAGAAGTAAATCAAGAAAATTAAGGATGCAAAAGAAATATTGAAATAACACAGAACCATTTAGAAAGAAAAAAAGAATAGAAAGAAGAAGTGAAATTAAGTAAAATACATTTTAGAAAGTAAAAGGAGAGAAAGAAAATAAAGAAGGAATAACAGATTAATGAAAAAAAGTGAGTAACAGAAAGAGTGATACAAGAGTTTTCATGCTGCACATGACATCAGTAATTGATAATAGACTCTGTGCTCCTAACCCATAAGTAACTACATTTTCTCTTTTCTCTCAGAGCTGATGTTCAGGTACCAGTTCCAGCACCACACACTTAGATGTTCTTCCACCTCAGCATCACTCTACTGTTCGCTATCAACAGAAACCAGTCCCACCAGAGTGCAGTAACTCCCTCCATCGGTTGGACGTTAGGACACGGACCTCCCAACTGAGGACTCATTTTATAATCTATTTCTTTTATAATTTAGTTTATTTTAATTGTAATTTATTTTATTACTAATAAAAGGTATTATTAATTTGTTATTTATTTAAATTATTTACCTAATTTTGATCTACAGTAATTTAATAAACTTTTAAGTATTTATTTAATTAACATCTAGGCCACCCATGGAGGATGGGTCCCCTGTTGAGTCTTGGTCCTCCCAAGGTTTCTTCCTACCATTTTCAGGGAGTTTTTCCTGGCCACTGTCGCCCTAGACTTGCTCAACTTGGGATTGACTATTGAAGATGATATAATATTGTAAAGCTGCTTTGAGACAGTGCACCATTGTAAAAAGCGCTCTAGAAATAAATTTGAATTTTGAATTGAATTGATTGAAAACCAACAAATGTAAGTAAAATGAGAGAGACCAAGAGGGTGATTTTAGATTCTGATCTGATTCTGATTAGAAGACAAAAAGTAGTTAAAACATAAATCAATCATCTCTTCTTTTTATCTATTATAGAATATGTAGTAAATAGTATAAATATTAATGACTCATTCAAATTTAGAAAAAAACACTTGTGGCTATTCAATTATTTAAACCTTTATTTTATTGTTCTTATTACAACGTTCTGCTAACTGTGCAGCGTTGTGCCATAATTACCATCTAAAATAAAATCATGCTTCACCCTGGTTGAGTGCATCTTATTCCCCACAGAATGGTTGAAAGAAAGCATCTAATAAGGTAATGTGGCCCAGTGGTGAGGCATTAGAGCACAGAATCTTTCTACTCCATCCATTAAAACACATTAAAGCTCTTGAAGTGCTGTATTAGGGGCACATCTTTTCACCTTCAAAATACAGAGCATCACAATTTGAAGCCAAAACCATGTGTCAACTGTAACTGGCCTATTGGATGGTTTGCACTTGACACCAATTTTCAAAAAACATTTAGCAGATAGAAGGTTGAGGGTTCATGTCCTGACTCTTTCAAAGCTGGCATTTTTGTTCAACTAAATTATATCATTTAATTCTATTATGTAACTTATTTGCTTTGTAACTTTGTAATGCAAACTGACTTTACTTAGTAGTGTAGTTGTGCTATATAAACCACATTGTGTAGTAGTTAGTAGGGAATGTTACCAGTAGAATCAAATAATTTGTTGCGGACCTATTTTAGTGAAAGGTACCTTTAGTAATATGTCTTATTTGATTGATTGTATTTCTGTAGTCTGTTGTTAAAATTATTGTATAAAAGCAATAGATGTTGTTGCTCAATGTTGTTTTATCATGAATAACATTGCAGCTGTGATTATCTGCGTCACTCGTTTCCAGCCTGGGCCATTGGCTTATTCCATAGATAATCACAGTCTTGATGTTTTGGTGATAACACATAACCTCAAGTGTTCGATTACTTAACTAAAACATGAAAAAAACATTATTAATACACCAAAAAACTTTACATTTGGCACTATGTATGAGATCTCAAATTTCTCTGCTTAAGAGTAAAATGCTGGTGTGCCTTATATTAGATACACCTTCAAAATGAAGGTAAGATTGACAAATATCTCAAAGTAAGCTTGTGTACTGTTCGACTTTACACCTCAGTGAACTGTGTGAATTGTGTTACTGTGAAAACTGCTCTGTCTGTTTAAATGGCTTAATGCACTACAAGCTACGTCATGTAAAACATTAATGACAGAGTCCTGCAAACATTATTAGAAGTATTCCTATTTTTCTGCATGTCATTTTTTGTTCATGTAAACATGCCCAGTGTTTTGTAGGGAACTGTCAGAATTTACACGTATATCTATCATAATAGGGTTAAATGCATGCCATCGTGCAGGGCTTACTCATCCTTCAACTGATTGTTGCCAGCAGTAGACCTCCTTTATAGCCAGCCAGAGATAAATCAGTGTTATCAGTTGCCATAAATCATGGCAGCATCATCTCATAACAGTCTATATGCATGTGTAAACTTGTATGTGTTTTCTGTCAACATATTATATATATATATATACAATATAATAATATATATATACATATATATACACACACACACACACATATACAGTCAATTCCGGTTAATGGGACCACACTGGGAGGTGATCGTTTTGGTCCTAATAACCGGCTGGTCCTACTAAACCAACATGCCCTATGGTACATATTAAATGTTTATTAAACCTTTATTGTGCGATTGAGACATATAGTTAACGTACAAACAACAATTACTGTTGCTTACCAACTTTGTTCTTTGAAACGCGCAATTGTCGCCTTTGCCAAGCCGGTAATTTCCACCAACTGACGCTGACTAGTGTTTGATGCTTGTTGCTTGATCTTATCCAGAAAACATTTTTTTCAGCTAAGGTCAAGTCCCGCCGTGGCATTTTGGCGGGGCAGACAAAACACGCACAGTTCACTGACTAAAGGGTTCTGGTGGAATTCCTTGCACGTGTTGCTGGACACTTTTGTTTACGCTTGACTTCGATTCGCCGAAAAGCCGAGATGCAGATGGATCCAATAACCACGCTGCTGGTGTGGGCATGTTCACCTGCCGCTGGTTTTGCTCTTGTCAACACAACTTTTTGGATTTCCTGACCTTTGATAAAAGCATAAATTCT
>JAVSBV010159748.1:0-14622 GCA_033117975.1 Parotocinclus spilosoma | reverse complement strand
GAGTTTTCGGGTAGTGATGCCAGAGACGAAGAGTTTCTTCACGGATATTACATACTGTACACGTTCTTTGGTCCGAAGTGGAATTTTAGTCAAAATAAGTGAATAACATTAGGATTTGTTTCGGTACTTTAGGATTTGGTCCGAATAAGCGGCTGGTCCTATTAACCGGTGGTCAAATTAACCGTAATCGACTGTATTTTGTAGTTATTCCATTGCCAAAACAACAAATCTAATGGTGGCCTAAAACTTTCGCTCAGTATTGTACACATGTCTTTACTAGGAATGGGTTGAACCGAGAATAAAATATGATCTCCTTTTACATTTAGCATTTCGAAATTTATTCAAGTGTGGTATCCAAAGAATGTATCCATGTTTTGCTCCCGAAAAAGGTAGTAAGTCAGATATTTGAATGATAATATAGCAATCACTGTACTAACAACGTAACATAGTACTAATATCTAACAATGTTTAGATGTCCAGTGGGAGAATTTGTATAACAGAACTAGAACCAAGGACAAATACAGAAAATACAGGGCACTCAGGTGACGTTGCAGGTCTTTGGCCGGATTGGATGGCACGCCGGTACGATTGGTCTTCTCTCATGAAAGAAGGGCCAGATGTGGTTGTGAGGGGGCGGATGTGCGGCACCACAACATACAGCCGCAGTGCGTTTGGGTTAGGCTCTGGAACCCCGAAAGCCCAAATATTCAGTGTATTATGGGAGATTTATTGCAATTACTTATCCAACGGGTTTTGCCACTTAGGCTGCTTAACTCTGTAGAATAAAATTGATCGGTACCTTTAGATACCGCATGAAAGCTTTAGTGCTGTGTGTCTTGCTGAATAATCTAGGATCTTGTCCCTAGCTTCGTCCCGTGGTCCAAAAATCCCTTCACCCTCCTAACTCCTTACCGATCCCTCACAGATGAGCCCACCAGCCCCAGTGTAGACCTGCTTGCCCAACATGTGCCTGCTTCCTCTGTGGTCTCCAGCAGCCTGTGCCAGGCTTCTGCCCTCACCAACAGCCCTGCCTCTTCCTCCCTCACCTCCCCTCCTCTCACACAGCTCCTCGAAACAGACTGCAGTGAGTGCACCCTCCCTATCCGAATCCCTTTCACACAAGGTCCAATCCTGTTATTTATGTCTCCTGTTCATCCAGCTTGCTTCTTCCTGCATCATCTCCATGGTCCTCACGCGCTATGAACTGTACTCTTATTTTCCCATCAGTGTCCTTCAGTGTTACCTGTGTCTCGGGAATCTGAAATGTCAGCCTTTATCTGTAGTCTCTAGCTGTGACCTTTCATTCATATTACTGGGGGACTTTGTTTGCACTGGGTCTGTTTATGCATCTTGTAGTTAATCTAATAAAACTTGTGCATTTGAACTGAATAGCTTCTTGTGCTGATCAGACTTGCATTCGTGCAAGGATTGCCGTTATGGCTCACGTATAATATAACCATCTTGCATCTTGAGTAGCATCTTGGCTACCGTGTGTTTCATGCCATAGCCCTTTCTTATCCCTGTCTGGCTACAGTCCTAATGCTCATAAGACGCATGAAAGGACCTGGTGTAAATGGGGTTGTGTGTCACAAGACTGTTGCTTTCATCTGCCGTGATGAATATCCACCATCTGCTGTTTATGTCAATTTCCATTTCCCTTTCTAACATATATCATCTGCTTTCTCCTTTTTCAAATTGCTTGCTGTTGCAGGTTCCAAACATTCGTTCAAACATTGGCAATTTTTGCTAATGACTGGTAAGTTTTAGTTCACGAGAGCCAGCTGATGCATTTAGCTTTCAGCACGACTATGTGAGAAACCACATCGTAATCTGCCGTAAAATGATTCACACCTATCAGCTATAACGTTACGACCGCTGACAGGTGAAGTGACTGAGTGTGTCCAAATGTTCATTCAGCAGTTATCTGAAGTGATCATGTTAGCAGCGTACACTCCGATCTGGAAATCAGACTTTTTTTTAGCGAGCTGGAATGTTCTCTGTAATCGGGTTTCTCGGCTCATGCGCTTCAAATTCAACCGGTTTCCTCAGTCTGTGCATGTGCAGAGCTGTCACGGAAGCGACTAACATAATGGCATGCGGTTGCCAGGTCTTCTTGTTTGACAAGAATTTGCTTCTTGTGGTCTTGCTACTGTGGACCTGACTGCATATTTCTCTTTTGCAATCTGGCAACCCCTGAAACACAGCATGCACAAAGCAAACTTGTGGACATACAGTATATGCGTTAAGGATTTTTAAGTGTCATGTAAACTTGGAGGTTTCCTGTTTTCTGATTACCCAAGTGCTTGTAAGCTCGTTGGTCAGATTATTAAGGTATTGGACAGTTGTCGGATTATTAAGTGCATTGACTTGGCCTAGCTCTCAATTCAGTTAAATGACTGTGAGATGTGCTGGACAAACAAGTCCAGTCCATGGAGGTCCCACATTATTAGGCAGGTCGTTTTATGATATGGCTGATGGGTGTACGTTTTCTTTAATAATTACCTGCTCATCCTTTGTGATTGTTTGTGTTTATATTATTCTTTGTAATGTGTGGGATTTCCTGTCCTGTCCATCACGCAGACCAGAGCATGGACCCTCCTTGGGGATGGTGCTGGGTCAGTGTGATGCATAGCACAGATAAGGGGCGTCCCCACGTTTTACTTCCTAATGCATGTCACTTTTGACACTATTTTCACACCAAGCCCTCATCCTCTTGTTTTGTCCTTTTCTGATCAGGTAATGTGAAGAACAGCCGCCGGTCTTCGTACCTGCTGGCCATCACCACTGAGCGCTCCAAGTCATGTGACGAGGGTCTGAACACATTCAGAGAGGAGGGCCGCGTGTTCTCGTGAGTGTTTGGATCGTTTTGTGGCAACATTAGCGATCCTAATCCGTCATGTTGAACCCGATGTGATACGATATTGTAATATTGTATTGAAATCTTTATTTTTCAACACTTTTCAATTTCTCGAGGACTATGTGGAATCAATACAAGGAAGGAGGAAGAAATAAAATAAAATGTATTTAACCTACAATTAAAGTGAATCTAGAAAAAAATTAATGAACAGAAGAAAACCATTGGCTCTCCACCGGAGGGCGGAAAAGCTAAAAAAAAAAGATTACTATTATTATTATTATTATTTACAACCATTGGGGCTGTGGGGGAAAACTTTTTTTTTGTATTCTTCAAATATGATTGTCGGCGGATCCGCGAAACAAGCCATCAAAAAAGTCTGGCCTAAGTGAAGTTTCCTTGGGGTGCTTTGTTTCTGCAACCTTAACTAGAAAGAATTCCAGTTTGAAATCCTGAAAAATATATTGGCCAATTACTTCCATTTCGCTCTACCTGGTCGGCCCCGTAGCCTATTAAAAGCCTGTTTGGCATTCAGACGCGGTCGCCATCGCTGCTTAATGAAAAGCCAAAGAGGATGCCATTACGGATGTTCATTCATGACTAGGAGCACCAGGGGAGCACTCTGTGCTGGCTTTGTAATCCTACCAATTCTTTAATTGAGGGTTTTGGAGCGAGGGCCCAGTAAACACCACCGAGCTGATTGGCCAAATGTTGTGGTCAGGTCTAGAAGTTGCAACAGGGCAGGACGGGACTTTTCTTTTTTGCTGCCTCCTTTTCCCTCAGATGATGGCTAAGCGCTCTCGGTTCATACAACCAAACCCAATTACTTCCAACCAACCCTCCGCCTCAATCCCACACACACACACACACACACACACACACACACACACACACACACGACACCGCTTGGCCACTGTTGAATCTAATAAGTGTACGTAATGCACCAGTCGTAAATGCTCATACCGTAAAAGCTTGGAACGCTGAGGCTTTGTTCTGGACACTTGGCTGTCAAAGGACAGGTCATCAAGGTCATTCGACTGGCCGGGAAGGTTTGAGCCCTGTCATGTCTGCCACGCATGATAAATGGACAGAACTGCCTCGAGTTGATGGTCGTAAGATGTGGGTCAATGCTTTGCTTGGGGTTATGGCTGAGATGGTGATCATCCCTGTCCTGTCCTGTGATCCAAGGACGATCCTGCTACATGTCATTATAGAGCTAACATATACGACCCCGTAAACATTTCCACTGCAATATCTGCGGCTCTCGGGTCCTTGTTCGGACCGTGAGGCCGTGTCAGTTGTGGGTCGCTCTGACGAGACGGACCGAGGGGGCTCGTCTCGGGAAGGTTTCATTCTGTGGTTGTGACGGAGGCCTGTTTACAAACAAAAGACGCAAGCTATGATCCTCTGGCAGGAGGATCTGATGGAGCGAACGCTAAGGTTAGCTCGGCTAATGGGTAATTAAACCTCAAGGTCGAGCGGCGAGTTCAAAGGCAGCGTTGTGCCCGCGATGCAAAATAAGCGGCGCTCCTGAGAGTGTTTTTTTGCGAGCGGTTTTGTGAGCATTGAAAAATGATCGTGAAAACATTACACCCCTCCTTCCCTGGACTTTTGTTTGCTAATTAATTAGATGCGTTCCAATAAAAGAGCAGTCGTGCTTAGGATGGCAATTCGCCCGTCTGATTTGACCCAAGTGAAGGGCTGTGGTCAAATAGCGGTCAATTCCCTAGAGAACAGAAGGGTGTCCCCATGTCTTGGCTTCCAGTCCTGCCGAAATGTGGACACTTTGAGCTATTGAGGCTTCACCCTTAGTTGATTTGATGGGAGAAAGGTTTAGGGGCGGAAACACTGCTCCCCTTAATTTTATGCAGGTGCTATACATGTAGATGTTTGCAACGATGTTTATGTTTTCCGTTTTGTCATTGCAGGAAGCCAGCCTGTCCATCTGGGTTTACTTCAGCGACAACACAGCTGCACCTCTGAGCGCGTACGACTTCAAGGACTACAATCTCAATGCCTCTACGATAGACGACAAGGTGGTCTCGATTACCCAGGAGCCTCAGCAAAGGTGGCCCGTGATCGTTGCCGAGGGAGTTGGATCTGGGGAGCTTGTTCGTGTGGAGATGACCATATGCGAAGCCTGCCAAAAAACCAAACGAAAGAGCGTTATCGCGTCTTCTCCCGTCCACGTCAAGGTCCGCTTCGGGCCAGACGAAGACTCTGACGAAGAGGCCGAGGCGGAGACTGAGTCCAAAGTGTCCCTCAACACAAGGCGACCGTTTCTCGAGCCCAACCTGGGCGGCACTGGCTACGAGCCCTCCAACGAACAGCCAGCCAGTGTGCCAATCGACTACACCAACGTGCCCACCATCAGCAACCAGGACCACCCGACGGATGAGCAGGAGGAGGAAGACGACTTTGTGCACTCGCCTCGCAGCATGACCGACCTGGAGATTGGCATGTATGCCCTGCTGGGCGTCTTCTGCTTGGCCATCCTCGTCTTCCTGATCAACTGCATTGTGTTCGTCCTCAAGTACCGGCACAAACGGATCCCGCCCGAAGGCCAAGCCAACATGGATCACTCCCACCACTGGGTGTTCCTGGGAAACGGTCAACCCTTGCAAGCTCAGAGCGACCTGTCGCCACAGACGGTCGAAAGTCCCAGCAATGCCTTGGAGGGGCCACAGACTTGCTGTCACGGAGACCACCACAGCAGCGGCAGCTCTCAGACCAGCGTGCAAAGTCAGGTCCACGGAAGGGGAGACGGCAGCTCAGGGGGGTCGACCAAGGACCACAGCGAAGACGCCAGTTCGCCGACCTCCAAGCGCAAGCGCGTCAAGTTCACCACCTTCACCACGCTTCCCGCCGACGAGCTGCCCTACAACTCCATCCCTATCGCCGACGACGATGACATCCAATGGGTGTGCCAAGACATGGGCTTCCAGGACCCCGAGGAACTGCGCGACTACATGCGTAGGATAAAAGAAATAGCCTAACAGTTGCAAAACTGTTTGTCTTTGAACAAAACAAACAAAAAAGTTTCCTTTCTAATTTCTCTCTCTCTTTTCCCACCTCACTCTGCGAAGTTATCATTTCTCGTGAAACGGTGAGGTGACCGAGGACCCTCCAGTCCTGTTTGTCTAGGGTGGGAGTTTTGCACAGCGCGTTTGCCCTTCTGATGGTTGACAAGTTTCGGGAGCGCAAACGAGAACCTTGCAAAAAACTGCGGACGGAAAGCCAAACACGGGACTTGGTGATCTTTTAATCGCTAGCACAACTGGCTTTAGCGTGTGGCATCCTTTCTCAGGCAAAGAGGACACACAGTCTCTAAGGGGAACACAAAGTTTTGAATTCTGAGTAGCGCTGTCAAAAAGGATTCCTCAAGTGTTCCATCACTCCGATGAGGAGGAGGTATGGGTCACCCTGCTGTGGACAGGATATCTCTCAGAGGAATGCCGCCAATCTTGGCACCGTGTCCGTAATTTTTCTTCTTCTCCCCACCCCCACACCCCCCTCCTAACATCTAAGTATTCTTCCCCGACAAAGAGGCCTTTGTAGTGCAGATTTTCATTTTACTCAGAGAAAAGTGTTTGATATGGGTCCTATTCGTTGGCGGCCTAAAGTTCAGCTACGGTAAATGTCAAAAGGACGCTTTGGCCAGTATTGAGAAACACTCCCCCGGTCCCCCCATTGCCCCCCTATCCAGTGCCACCTTTCTTTTTCAGCGTCCCGTTTTCATACGTCTGTAGCATTTTCCCCAACGCGCTACGCCTAGGTAAGGATGCCGTGGTTCAGTCAGATGCCTTATCAAATGGATCTTAATAACCACTGCTGTCGTTCGCATCGGTCACTGTACGGTCGCGAGGCGGTAAGAGGGGTGGGGCGAGGCAGCAACGTTACCGCATCTTCATCTCTCCGGCGTTCTTGTGCATGAACGGAGAATTCGAGGCACTGTTATTTTGATCCGATTTGTAAATGTTTTGTCTCGTGGTAATTATCTATCCATACATACATGAATAGCGGTTGATGACGTGTACCATTAGCATTTCATGCATGCAGGGCCACTCCTGCCCCTCAACGTTACCCCCCTCCTGTGTACATACCACGATAGCATCGTCCGAATATCATCGTCACTGCATTTGTCTGCGACCGTCTGCTGCGAGACGGTGGGCGGACGTCACGAGCGTTCCTTATGTGGCTCTTTTCCCTTTTTTTTTTTTTGCATTTCGAAATGTTCCGGCCATTTGCTGTCTGAGTATATGCAGGAATGAATGCCAATTAAGACACAAGAAGCTGCTTGAACACAGGATTCAGGATGTTGAAGTCTGTGTAGACAATAAATCTAATTGGTACTGTTCTCAGTGATTTCTTTGTTAACGTCCGTACCTGATCTTATTTATTCGTGTAGGTTTCTTTTTTTTCTCCCCCACCAGCAAATATTTAGAATATTTTTAACGTTTCCCTACGAAGGTGCTCCCTGTTTTACGATGGTCTCGTTCAGGATATTTTGACTTTGTGTAGCCTATGGAAGTTTTTTTTAATACAGCAAACATTTGTTCTAATAAATAATAAAAGACTGAGAAATAATTCTATATGGTCATTATGTGGTGGCCTAGTGGTTAAGGTACTGGACTATGGACCAGAAGGTCCAGGGTTCAAATCCCAACTCTACCACAGCTGGGCCCCTGAGCAAGGCCCTTAAGCCACAATGGCTTGGATTGTAAGACTGTATAAATTGTAAGTCGCTCTGGATAAGGGCGTCTCCTAAATGCTGTAAATGTTAATGTAAATTATACTGTTGGTAAAACAATGGGATAGCTGATCTGATCTAATGGTGACCTAAAACTTTTGAACAGTACTGTGGATACAATATTTTTCTTGGTTAAGGTTACGTTCAACGCCATCGTAAACCAGGGAGCATGTGTCCTTACCCCGATTACTGATTACTTACGGATTTTCTATTTAGCTAGTTATCTTCTGTTGCGCATTGAGGTCAATAGAGGAGCTGGAACTGATATTTATTAGTCCAGACGTTAATAATTGCAGGTGATGGGATGGTGTTTGGAAATAGTTTTAAGAGGGGTGAACTCTCTTGTCACTTTGTGTAACGCGTGTTTGCTCACTCGGTTCCATTGCTCAGCTCCACCGGCACAGAAATCCATTCATCACACTTTTATTTCTTTGAATTACACCACATAACGGCCGTCTGAAGGCCAAAACCAGAGAGGACCTAACACCGAGCCCTGCAGCACCTCACGCCTCTTATCTGGCCTTATATCATTTACAGCAATCCCCCATCTTTTTATTCAAGATTTCTATTAAACAACAAACATATTGAAATTGTACAAACCTATATAGTTTTGTATGAAAATGACACCGTTACGTTTTCGTTCCTGACAGATCAGTTGAAACCGGATTACGTTTCGCCGAACTCCTTTTTTGGCCCAAAGCAAACCCCGTGTTTATAAGCGGTGGCTCAGGATGAATGTAAACCTTTCGACTGTACTCCGACCATCGAAATGAGTCCAGTGTAGAGTATTACTAAGGTCAACCAGTAGGGTGCTAATGCTCAAGAAGACTGCGACAAGTTTCTGGTAGCAGCTCACGCTCCTTTTGTTTCTTTCTTCTTCTTCTTCTTTTTTTTTTTTTTTTTTTGGACGAGGCCAGCGTTTTACATTCGATTGTTTTTATACCTTCTTTTCGTGTATGTACGTGCAAACGTTTTGAAGGCCTGCGCGTCCGTTTGTATTGAGCTGCTATTAGATTCTTGCCACGTTCCACACCGTAGATCTGTGGAGGCAGCGCCTCTGAGCCGGACTCTATGGAAAGCCGCTAAACCACGGAGGGGGCGCTGCTGGGCCGCTTTCACTTATTGTACAGAGCACTGTTACGACTTCCTGTATTCTCCTGAAAATGAAAATTGAAACCCCTTGTACTTCCCACTTATATGTAAGTACTTTAAAAAAAAAAATACAATGCATAAACTCTGCTTGGTGTCTTTAATGCTCGGACGTTTTCAGTTCACGGCCGTGTTGCTCCACTGATTGTCCCATTGTCCAGGGCAACGTTTGGAGTACCTCTCGAGGCCCGAGGCGCGTTCAGGGCCCGGCTCCTGGCGAACGTGTGCAGTCGTCCTCCGGGGGGTAGCGCAGAGAGCCGAATATAAGCCTCGGATATATTCGTGGAGCTCGTGTGGGCGTGTTGCAGACGGTAAAGTGGTTAGTATACTAACTTGCCTCACGTTTGAGCACTTTGAAGACCCGTAAAAGGCCAAAATCTTCACTTTTACAAGAGCTGCGTCCTGCACTATGGCCTACAGTCTCTTCTCACCAGAACAAGCCACGTAGTTAACGGAACGGTTCCCCAACACACAATTACCAGCAACACAGCCAGAACTAGCTCGGGGCCAGAGGAGGCGAGTCTTGCCTAGGGCCGGCCCTGAGAGCTGTAAGTAAAATCAATCACTTGTCACACATTGCCAGTCGTGTGCAGTTCAGTTTGTCACTATATTGCAACAGGAAGCAATTTCACCATGCAGCCTTCCTTACTATCAATCTGATGAACTGCTCCTTCTTCGTTTCTATGCTGCCGTTTCACTGACGGATGCGTTTTAAGGTACGACTGTCCCCAGGGCTCAAAATAGCCAGTCACAACATGGGTTGTATGGCACAGACCTCCCAGTAGATTAAAACTGGGCCTACGGTGGCTCAATCCTGAGCCTGCACCCTTCGAAGGCACGTCCGTCGTGGGCAGCGTGGATCACGGAGAAGTCCGAATGGCGGACTTGCGTCACAGCACTCAATGAACCTCGGATGTGGGTGGATGCATCCGTCGTAGCCTTCGTTGGCTACGGAAGGGTACATTTTTGGCCGCACGCGAAAGAGGGTTTGGAACGGGCCGTGCCACTAAGGCTAAAATCTGAAATGGGATGCAGCTAATGAGTGAGGGGTTTAGGGTGTCAGGAAGGCGACGGGTTGCACGGCTCTAACGTAACTGCAAACTACAACACCGGTACGCCATTTGAACCCGATACAATGGCCAACTAGTGTTAGTTCTTTTTAATAATCGTCTCTAAAATGAATGGTTCTGGTACTGTTATTAGGTACTGCTCATTAGGGCTTCCTGATTGGCTCTGGTTGTGTCAGCACAGACCTTAGAGTTTCACACACAAGTTACATCAGAGCATTCTTTGGCTCTGTCAACTGATTTCCAGATTATTAGCATAACAGGAGCATCACCGAACTGCATCACACACACTTTGCCACTGCCGTAGGTGCGCAACCTGTACAAGAACACGGCGCGCAACCATTTGACAAATAACTAAAAAGAGCGCATGTAGAAGCTCTGCAACGACTGTACATAGTCACGGAATCGGACAGGGACTGTGACTAGGGATTGAGTGCCCAGTGCAGGTGACACTTATTAAATCAGCGTGAGAAATGAATCGTCCAGTACGTCCAGGTGTAGTATTGCTGAGAAATACAGTCTTATGAAAAAGCTTGGGTCCTTCAAAAATAATGGCTGATTTTCTGAATGGAAGTGGAACAAAAATGGCACATCTGCACATCTGAATGCCTACATTAGATGTAATGGGTGTAAAAAAAAATGTCGTATGAGCGTTTGCACCCGACAGAGGATCACCAAAGTGATTTGGGGGATTTGATCAGGGATTGGCAACATTTGCATAATATTAGAGATTACATTATTCTATGCTATGAATTCTTTGGGAATTCTGCCTTCTATTGGAATTCTGTTCTATGAACAAAAATCACCGAAATGTCTTGACGACATGGACGTACTGGACGATAAAACATTTTAAAAGACCGAAGCACATCTGGCCAAGCTGCCCGTCCACTTACAGCAGGAAAAGATCGGCCGTATAGTAAAGCCAAAGGGATATTAGTTACATTCTCTTACATATAAGAGTCCTTAAGGTCCCACTGTAGAACCAGAAGTGCCACTTCGTACTCGTACATAAGGAGGGAGTGGAAGGTGCAGGTAGAGGCAAACTGCGCTTGTACACACTGACTTGTCGTGGAATTTGATTTCTCATCATGCGGAGAGGAGATGATGCCACAAGGTAAAGTAACGAAAGGGCATTTATTAACATAAAGGGAGGTCAGGCATAACACAAACTAAATGTCCCATCCGAGTCCAGGGGCGGTCAATGAGCGGAGAGACCTGAGGTCCGGGATGAGCGCCGAGTGTCCACTGGACGGCCGTAGTGCCGGGGGGGTCTGTAGAACGGCAGGTGTGAACCACTGGGGCATCGAGGGTCCGCAGAATGGCCCTGGTGCCACGTTGTACTCATAAGGAGGGAATGGAAGGTGCAGGTAGAGGCAAACTGGGCTTGTACACACTGACTTGTCGTGGAATTTGATTTCTCATCATGCGGAGAGGAACTAATGCCACAAGGTAAAGTAACGAAAGGACATTTATTAACATAAAGTGAGGTCAGGCATAACCCAAACTAAAAGTCCCATCCGAGTCCAGGGGCGGTCAATGAGCGGAGAGACCTGAGGTCCGGGATGAGCGCCGAGTGTCTACTGGACGGCCGAAGTGCCGGGGGTCTGTAGAACGAAAGGTGTGCCAAAGGTCCGCAACGGCTGGGGCATCGAGGGTCCACAGAGGGGCTCTGCTGCCACTTTGTACTCATAAGGAGGAAATGGAAGGTGCCGGTAGAGGCAAACTGCGCTGGTACACACCGACTTGGCGTGGAATTTGAATTCTCGTCATGCGGAGAGGAGATGATGCCTCTTGAGTTACAGGGCTAAGTGTCATTGCACATCTCTGCCCAAATGAGAATGGGTCTCCAGAGACTCAGAACAAACTCTGAAAGCGAGCAGTCAAGCCACCTTTTTATCGAAGCAGCATCGCAAGTATGCGGAATGTGTTATTATTTGAGCAAAAAATGGCAGCAGTGCTGTCACGCGTGCCAAAAAAGAGACTGAAAAAAAGCCAAACCTTTTTAGCGCAGGGGAAGATCCCGATCAAATAATGTGAAACCTTTGAACAATGCGGACTGCGTACAATACTAGAATCCCAACTGGAACAGGGACAAATGAAGACACAGTGGCTTCATCTGTACAGGGTTAGCCGCCCAGAACCTGTCAAATTATTCATGCGTCCCATCTGTACTGTACTGTCCTAACAAATAGACTTTAGATTTACCAAGAAAATGGGTACGCAGCCAGGGCAGTGCTTAGCGCGGGACGCCTCTCGACATTGTACTGCGCGAATGTTTCGCGTCTTAAGAGAGTTCGTCGTATTAAGACTTCATTTCATCCTCACAATGGGAACAGCGGGCCCTTTCTGAGCGTCTCCTAAATAGATTTTGGCGAGACAGGTGTGCACAGAAAGAGACGAAACAACGGATTCCTAAATCAATAACACAGTGCTTACAAGACACAACAACAAGAGTACAACAAAACAGATCATGTGTGCCAAGACGGAAACAATGCAGCAGGTGCAAACCGTACGACTGGAAAATCAGAGCGATTTAAAAGACAAAAACAAAACGAAAAACAAAAACATTACGCCCCCTCCGAGCGAGTGCGTTCACTTTCCTGTACTCCGGACAGGGCGACGTCCTGTCGTCTCCTGTCTTTGGGGAGCAAACCAGGGTGCGAATGTTAAACTCCGTACTGTGTGTGATGTACGCTGGCGCGAATGCACGCTTGGTTTCTCCCTGGTGAGGTGAGGATTGTAAAGCTGCTATTAAGACGCCGTTATAAATCAGAGCGGATCCCCGGGCAGAGAGAAAGGGAAGCGTTCAGCCTGGTGCCAGAGTGGCCCCCTTATAATCCTTTAACGTGAGTCAGCAAGTCGAATCAGTTGGAACCAGTCGCATAAAGCTGTGTCTGAGCAGAACAGGCTTAGCTGGCCCCGGAGTATCCCAAAGATTTAGTAAATTGGTCCAAAAAAGAATTGTAATATATGAATTAGTATTTAATGGTGCCGTTTTTCCAAAACCGTAAATGAAAAGTAAAGTTCGAAGTAGAGGCTAGCTCGCAATCTGAAGGTTGGGTGGTGTTTTGTAAGGTCCTGGGTTGGGCTTTGATGGACCCTGTCTGGTATGGGTAGGTTGGCATCACTTGTGCCTACACTTTAGTCAAATTTATTTCCAGAGCCCTTTTTACAACGGAGCATTGTCTCAAAGCTTTGCGATCTTATATTATCTTAAAAGACCGATCCCAAACTGAGCAAGCCTAGAGCGACAGTGGAAAGGAAAAACTCCCTGAACGTAGAAGGAAGAAACCTTGGGAGGACCAAGACTCAAAAAGGGACCCGACCTCCATGGGTGGCCTAGATGCTAATTAAATCAAAACTTAAAAGTATATTATAGTAATAGTAAAATTAACAAGGTAATACAATTTAAATATTATTATCAGTATAAATATTTAAGTTAGTAATATAATAAGTACCAAATAGATTTTAAAACAAAAAGATTTTAAAACCAGTCCTCAGTGGGAGGTCCTTGGAGGTATTGAAAACAAGCTTTTTAAAATTTTGTTTTAGGCTGTAAATTGTTTGTTGCATTAATAGTTTTTAATCATGATTTCAGTGAGGACTAAGGAATCATTTTATGCAGAACTTTGATACAAGCAGTTCCAAACACCCTGGTTTCGATGCTGACTTTGGACATGTCGAGAGTTTGGATGTCCACATAGTAACTGTGGGGTTTACTCCGGGTGTTTCGTTGTACTCCCGCATTCTACAGACAGGCATTAGGTTAATATGTGACCAGAACGTATATTATCTTAACATTAAGGTACCAAACCAAAAATAATTATTGTCCATGCTCCCTAAAATATTCATCAGATTTGTCGATCACAGAACCGAGATTTCAGAGTTTCACAGAGACGCAGATTTAGTCAAAGAAGTGCTTTTGTACCAAGGTTATAGGGTTATTCAGTTGGTGATATGTACTTTTAATTTTATTTAATATTTGAGCTATACTGTGTGTGCTTGTGTTTGTTGATGCTGCTGATGTTGTTTTTATGTTTGTGTTTGGTGAAGCTGGCCATAAAACAAAGTTTGTCTTGGGAACATGAACTAAACTGAAGTTGGTAGCTCTAAATTGGTCCAATATGAACGAGTCTGAATGGTATCGATGGGACCTTGCTCCTGTCGTGAACTGCCATTCAAACAAACAAAAACTGGTCAGATGACAAACTCTAAAGCCCAGCTATTGGAATTGAACTTTTAGCGATTACATCATGTACATGTTTTTTTACAGAAAGAAAATACCTATTAACTTAAAGAACTTAGAAGGGTAAGTGTGAAGTTAATCTAGGTATATTTATATATAATATTTGGTTATAATAAGCTGGCTCAGATTTGGCGTATGTCAATGGGCTGTTTTTCAGATTCAAATTGATGCTAAACAGGCTACAGTCAAGCTTTTATCAAGAATGACTTTTATTATTATTATTAATTTTACAATTCGAGTTATGTCTCTGAAAACTGGCCCTGTATACAGTGCATCTAGAAAGTATTCACAGCGCTTCACTTTTTCCACATTTTGTTACGTTACTGCCTTATTCCAAATTGTATTAAATTAATCTCCTTCCTCAAAATTCTACACAAAATACCCTATTATGAACATGTGAAAAAAGTTTTTTTGAGAGTTCTGAAAATTTATAAAAAACAAAAAACTAAGAAATCACATTTACGTAAGTATTCACAGCTTTCGCCATGAAGCTCAAAATTGAGCTCAGGTGCATCCTATTTCCACTGATCATCCTTGAGATGTTTCTACAGCTTAA
>JAVSBV010159739.1:0-28644 GCA_033117975.1 Parotocinclus spilosoma | reverse complement strand
ATTCTGCAGCAATCACAACATCATGGCTACGTAGGAGAAGGATCCGGGTACTGAAATGGCCAGCCTGCAGTCCAGATATTTCACATATAGAGAACATTTGGGGCATCATAAAGAGGAAGGTGCGACAAAGAAGGCCCAAGACGATCGAACAGTTAGAGGCCTGTATTAGACATGAATCGGAGAGCATTCCTATTTCTAAACTTGAGATACTGGCCTCCTCTGTCCCCAGACATGTGTTGAGTGTTGTAAGACGAAGGGGGGATGCCACACAGTGGTAAAAATGGCCTTGTCCGAATTTTTTTGAGATTTGTTGACGGCATGAAATTTGGTGTGATTTGTGTTCTATTCTGAATAAACTATTATGCTGTTGGCACCTCCACATCATTGCATTCAGTTTTTATTCAGAATTTACAATAGTTAGTTTCCCAACTTTTTTGGAATCCCGTTTGTATAAACCTGTTGGGCATCTATATGCCAGTTTCAGCAAACTCTGAGTGTGTAGGATCTGCTGGTTCAGCTGTGGGCAAATGTGTTGTAAAGACATATTTAATAGTCAATGATCTCTTACCAAGAGGTACACTACCCAAAAGTAACCTCTATAAGCCTTTTCATAGGCCAGCGGACATGCAGTGTTTAATCATCCCATTCATGTTATCATTTACATATCTGCCTGCAACATAACTGCATGCCGGATTTTATGAGTGACTTTATTCACATAAGAGCACTAAGAATAAGTGAATGGCATTAAGGCTATGGCCTATAGTACCAAATAACAAGCCAATCTCAAGCTAAAGGCACATTTGAAATGGATCCAGCAAATGTGAAATTTACAAATCTTTCAAAATGTATCCAAAGAAATACACTGAAGAAACAGAACAGAGGGAAATCCTAGGGTCAATCAGATTTAAACTCTGACTGTGCTTCTGAACCTGCATCTACATACATTACATTAATGTTTCATCAAAGAATGGGAGATCCCACTTACAAATATATGAGCTCATTTGCATCAACCATATATAAAAGTTTTTAGTCACATCCTGGGAAAGTGGCTTTTCATCAGTGGGCATTTCCAAGAAGGTTTTTTATTTATAAAGCAGAAACAGCATACAAATATGGATTGCTTCATGGATTTTATTCAGATTTACATACAAAGACATGAACCCTATGCATACAATAAAAAGCTGAATTATAACGCAGTGTGCACATCATTTCCTGTTTTTGTGCACATGCACGAATCCCTGCAGGAAACCTGCTTCTAGTAACACCTCAATCATTCCCTACTTTTATCCCTGTTTTATCCATTTTTCATCTGCATTTCTTGTTCAAAACACAAGCATACTTTTAGAAATTATGTGATTTTAAACCGTATATATCGTATATACATTACATACAGGCAGGTATGGACTAGGCAGATGGAATGGAAAAGACACCTTCTCCAAAAGCAACTGAATTACTGGTTAAATTATCGACCAGATATGCAGCTGCTGTGATTCAAAGAGCCAGATTCTTAATACAGCAGTTCCTAAGGATCCAGGTTTTAAGCTTGGGCTGATCTGACAACATGAAAGTTGTGAAGGTACTGTAGTTCGGTAGTTACAAAAATGTATCTTGTTTTTGCCTGTATGTGAATGATGCAAAGGGTTGTGTTTATCAAACTCCTCAGGAAGCATGTGGAATGTATGTAAGTTGTAGTTCAAGCTGGAGTAGATTGTTTGAGGGGTGTTTTAATTACATGAAAATTAGTCTTTTGGTTTAGGTGATGCAATGTAATATCTTTCATATGATCAATGTTAAAACAATGATTTTAAAGTGATGGAGTCTTTTTTCATATAAATATATTTTTTATTTACATTTACTAACCTACTGTATGTTGGCTGAATGTCAACTTGCTATTGTAGATCTGCCAATGCTTTTGAAGTAAATAGTAAGAGACTAATTAATGATTTTTTTTCACCACATTCAAAACATCTAGCTTTTCCTGTGCTAAGCATTAATGCATTAATGATTTTCAATCATATCCATGAATGATATTCATGGCCCAAATTGATATCCATTTTCAGTTCAGACAGGTAATATGTCTGTGTAAAAACTGACCATACTGTGCCACCTAGAAGAAAATTACATTACTGGTTGGCTCTCAGCATTCAGGAGAACCCCTGAAAAGCATAAAGGTAATCAGAATCAAAGACAGGGCTCAATTTCTTGGTGAGGGTGGTCTGAACTAGTGTTGCAGCTCAGTAATTCTTTTAGTTGAACATGGAAGATAAAATGATTCCCATTCCTCTACTGAGAACACAGGGACTAGGATGCAAAGATTAATGGCAGTGTCTACAACTGACTACAATAATACAATGGGAGGTGTGTGTGTGCACGCATGCGTGCGTTTGTGTGCATGTAAGTGTGCACGCGCATGAATATAAATAGCAAAACTAAAAAGATAAAGAGTTTCATCTTCACTCTGCAGCTTTAGCTGCTTTTACAAATGTATTGATTTCTGCTGAAGAGTTTCACCATGGAAACCCCACGAGCAGGCTTAATGGTTGTATATGGCCCACTGGACAGTGCTTTAAAATCATTCTGCTTTTTCCTTTAAGCTGAATGCCCAAATACATGATTGTTGTTGTTTCTGCCATTGTTCTCATTCCCAAGTAACCTGTCCTGACACATCTTCAAGACAAGGGTGAGTACTCCCTCCTCAGGGCTTCAATCACAGCTCAGCCAGGGATAATGCAGCAGACGATCTTGCTGTTCCGAGACATTTAATGATTCAATTTAAAGGATTAATTTGGGAATTAATGATTTATGATATCATGACTCAATTTTAAAGAGAAATCAACTGGCTGGCTAATGGCATGCATTCCAATTTCTTTTAACATGCCACAGCTTTGCAGGTGTTTTGGACTACTCCAGAGACAAATATACTGCTCACAAAAATAAGGGAATACTTCAAAATGAAATATCCCATAATTAAATATTCCCTTTTTTTGTAAGCAGTGCAGTTCGATAAACAGAGTCATCTCCATTAATGCAGTCAGTTGATAGTAACAGGAAATCCAGATAAAAAACACACACAAATAAATATAAATTGCATAAGAAAGGATATAAACAAAAACAAGTTTCCTCTGATGTAAGTAGGAAAAAACAAATAAAATATTATAATGGAAACATTATTATTGTTGGATATATAATGTACTATTCATATACTTTGTAAAATGCCCCAAATATTGCACAAATAAGTCCAAAAAGGGTAATGTTTTACATGAAGATACAATGATCATTGAATCACCATAACCTGACCTGAAAGTTATTAAAGGAAAAAATATAATTTAATTTGTTTATTTATTTGTTTTAGACACAGCACATAAAATGCATTTCCTAAAGAAATAAAATGTTTGTACGCATTCTTATCAGAGAACTAACTAGAATTGTAGAAGATGGACAGTGCAACAAGGCAGTGTGGCAGTATCACATCAGAGGACATATAAAGAAGCAAACAAATATATGCACTCCAGTCTTTCAAAGAGATTTTAATTTCTGATTCTCTCAGAATTTGTGAAACAGAATATTATATGCAGTATGAAAACATGCTACAACAGCCAGTAGCATTGAAGCTGGCCGTCAGTTCTCCCCTGGAGTTCATTTAAGCTTTCATTTAGCCGTGTGAGGCTTCATCTGTGTGAAAGTCTGATGAATGTATGTATGTGTCAAGGCATTTTCCAGTATGCAGATACTAACAATATGATATATAACAGAAACAACAAACAAAGTTGCAAGTGTGAATGGAGGACAAACTAGCTCACAGAGTGCATCCTGTTTCATCTCCTTACTTCCTTTCCTTGCTTCCTGTCCCCTGTCTCAGAGGACACGAGTAAGAGAGCCGAAGGGGAAAAAGCGAAGACAGAGAAGTTGAGTCTTAATCTAGAATAGTTGCTTACTTAGAAATAGCTTGCTAAATAAAACATATCTTTATGGAGACACCACTTACTGACGACTTCTATAACTGTATTGCATGTATAAGATTTTAGGGAGTTTTTCCTTGCCACTGTCGCCCTAGGCTTGCTCAACTTGGGATTGGCCTTTTAGGAAAGCGTAATATTGTGAAGTTGCTTTGAGACAATACTCTATTGTAAAAGGCGCTATATAAATAAAACTGAATTGAATTGAATTGAAGATAGGTTTATGACTGAGATATATCAAAATATAACTGCACATGAATGCATCATGCATTAATATTAATATTTATGTTTAACACGTGTTTTAATTAGCTTTCATCCAAGGTTTAATTAGCTGTATGTATATTAATTGTGTGCATTTGTTTAATACATTGTACATCTTTGAACTTTGGTTGGATATTGCACTTGTTATCACACCAGGCCTAGCGGATGAGATACTGGATTCTGGACCAGAAAGTCCAGGTATCAAATCCCACAACTGCCAAACTATAGTTTTGATTGTAAGATTATATCAGTTTTAAGTCACTCTGCGCTCTGGATAAAGGCATCTGCTAAATTACGTAAATATAAAATGAAAATTTTGTATATACATTATAATAGGTCACATACATATCTGTTGCTCCAGTTTAGTTCATTTTGTATGGCCTGCATCTGCATGTCACTGTCTATGCAGCACAACACTCTAGCATGCTGCACAGACAGCAACTCTGCTAAAGTCGGCGGCACAGAAGTTGCAGGCAAGTCCCCCAACATAGTAAAGGCACATCACAGCATGAGAATGACAAGATATGTCCTTAATGTCAACACAGTATTGCTAAAAAGTACAAAAAATACAGAACGAAACAGGAGCAGCACTACAGACACTTATCTGTAAACATCTAAAATAGACAGATGTATTTTTGCCCAGCTTTGGAAGCACATCAATGACAGACTATAGTGCCAGGGAAGTGAATATAGCACTGAATTTTTTGGCAAGAGTTTTAAAAATAAAGTACTAAATGACAACATCTCACAACAGAGCAGCATAGAAAAGCACACATTGGTGTTAATCAATTTAAACAAACAAGCTTTTAGAGCAACTCCACTGGAACAATCAGAGCCAGACACACATCAGTTATTAATGACAAATCACTGGCATTATACCACCACTAATGGTATATGTACATTGGCATATTTCCATTAACATCACAAATTACAATTGGACAGTTGATAGTAGTTAAGACAGACATGCATACATAATAGAACACAGGTGCTGTATTACAATCCACAATCCAAATCATGAAATAGCTCTGCTCAGAAGATCTAAACTTTTTGTTTTTGAAGAAGACACTAAAGTTGTCTTCTATCTTTTGGTCTATATCCGGAACATTTCCATAATATTAATATTGGATGAAGGGCAAGTTTGTCTAATGGGAAGGTCATGTAGCACATCAAAGAAGACCAGAATTGTCAGAAAACTATTGCCACAATCAGATCTGAAATATCTGTTGTGGTTCAAAAGTTGCTGTCAAATATTAATTTAGAATGGTGGCAGATTCTTAGACAGGTAAATTAAGAATAATAATACTTTAGTTCTCTGCCACATTCCTAGATCCAATCAGGGGCATATAAAAAAAAACAGAACTGAGAGATATAGGAATTTTCCATCTCTTGGGATGAGGATTTCCTCAAATGTTTGTTGGATTCATGAATAAAAATAAAAACATGTTCATTTAACCTTTAGAACTTGGACTCTGTCTCAATTATTGGAGGTGATAAATTCTGTCAGCCTTAGAAGCCCTACAACATTAACAACACAAAAAATGCTAAACTTTTATTGTTTGTCACAGGTAACTAAAGATGGAATTGATTATTCTGATGACTGCTGCTGTGTCATAGCTACAGACTTCAACAAACAACACTCAGAAAGACCACCATTTTCATATAGTTTTGTTGCATCTCTCATAGCCAAAGAAACTGGAACTGTGAACAGCAAGCAACGTAGTGGTTGTCGGAAGACCACTACTGATAGAAGAAACCTCAACAACGGTTTTGGCAAGGTTTTGCAAAAACTCCATGATACAGCATGCGAAGTGTCCTGTGACTTATATAGACTTTAACTTATAAGTATATACGAGGTGACACACAAATATTCAAATAATTACAAATTTACAATCAACTGCAACACGTTCCTAAACCAGTTTGCCTATATGAAGACACAAGTTTAGTTTTTTTCTCAAGCCAGGTTTGGTGTGAAAAGAAGTGCGATTATGCTTAAAAGATGCTCACGCATAGATATAGTAAAGCTATTGTGGGTGATATTTTTTGCAGTCACTGAGAACCTCATTTAAAAACAGAAATACCTGGACATTTTACATCAAATTCTGTCTGCCTCTGCTTAGAAACAAAAATTGGGTCATCACTGAATCTCCTAGCAAGACAATGATCCATAACATATGCCCAGATCAACACAAAAGTGGTTCAGTGAACCAGAATTCAAGATGATCTAAACCTCATTGGGTGGGCTAAAGAGGAGGGTGCACAAAAAAGACCCAGGGTGATCTTGTGAGATTCTGTAATGAGAAATGATCAGAGTGGACCAACTGCTGTTTTATTGGCAGATACACCGTATTAAATGCAAGGTGCAAGTAACTGTTATGGTACATGTTTTTGGTAGGTTTTTTTTTTCTATTTTTTCAAATATTTTA
The DNA here is from genome assembly GCA_033117975.1 of Parotocinclus spilosoma. Classification (NCBI taxonomy): domain Eukaryota; kingdom Metazoa; phylum Chordata; class Actinopteri; order Siluriformes; family Loricariidae; genus Parotocinclus; species Parotocinclus spilosoma. The sequence goes on along the minus strand of JAVSBV010159739.1, from coordinate 22,004 downwards.
TTGAAGCAGCTTTACAATAATATATTATCTTATTATATTATATTATATTATCAAGCCGAGGCTGACATTGGAAAGGAAAAGCTCTCTGAATATAAAAGGGAGAACACTTTGGAGGATTAAGACTCAAAAGGGGACCCATCTTGCTTGGGTGGCCTAACTCTCCCTAAAGCTGACAGACTGAGTTTTATAAAATGACACTTGCCACTTTTTACTGAGGCCAAAACAGCTGACAATTCGAAAACACCACATTCTCAAGTAATTAATCTGTGTCAGGAGAAAAAAACATCTTCACAAAAATCTTTCTGTTAAATAGTGGGAAATGTAGTGTCTTTATAGATTAACATTTTTTTTAACATTGGTAACATAAGTTTGAACATTCTATATAGTATTTTCCATCGTTTATTCCATATTGGGCGCTTATATCTCCCATCTTAGCTTAGTTTGTATCTTCTAATTGTGCCTTTTATTTCTCGCAATTCCAACTTTAAATCAAGCAGGTGCTGCTTTATTACTTGGGATTATGAGTTTACATCTCACTGTTGCAACTTTGTTACTTGGAATCATAAGTTTCAATCTTGTAATTATGACTTTATTTCTCAAAATTACAAGTTTAAATCTCGCAATAGTATGTGACAGTCTGTCTCTGAAAAGAGTTAAGGTCAGCTGCTTAAGATACAATTGGAATAGTGATGAAAAATTAGGGCATACAAACCTGCAATTGCATGATACATACATGGGTGGTGGAAACAGGCTTACATAGGGTGCAGAGTAGTAACATAATAGAATTGTGGAAGACTGTCACAGAGTTTTAAATTAACATCAACCAGGATAGACATTTTTTAATGAATTATCAAACATTATAAATATTATAAATACAATCATACAATAATTCTGGTTAAAGTTCAAATGCTAAGCTGAATGATTTTGCTCCTATTAATATAAACAGATCTCAGGGAAAAAATAACCTTTAAAATGAATTCATCTTTCTAAATGTCAACTACTATAAGGCAAGATACAACACCACTATATCACAGTATCATATTATATTGCATACTGTAGAGTTTAAAAATAGCTTAATTGTGCCAAAGATAATTTTACTGACTTTATCATTTTCTTTGATTCTGCATTAATATGACCTAAAACATAAGGCCGGACTTTTTTTATTGCTTGTTTCGTGAATCCGCCTATGATCATATTTGAAGAAACCAAATATCCGCCACAGTACCAACGCTTGAAAAAAATAATAATAATAATAATAATAATTTTAGCTTTTTCTGCCCTCCGGTGGAGAGTCAACGGTATTGTTCTGTACAATAATTTTTTTTTCCAGATTCAGTTTAATTTAATCGTAGATTAAATACATTTTATTTTAAAATGAAAAATTTTTTTTTATTTCTTCCTCCTTCCTTTAATTGATTCCACATAGTCCTTGAGAGAAAAAGTGCTGAAAAATAAGTTATTTTAATTTTTTTTCCTTCCTCCTAAGTAAATTCTTAATTAGGGACATCCGCGGAACAAGCAATTAAAAAAGTCTGGCCTGATTTTCACACCAAGTCTAAAATGTAGATAAAAAGAACCCAATTAATCAACTGATACAATAGATCATTTATGTAAGAAAAATATCCCAAATAACATATCTTATGTGTATGTCATATCATATCATATGTGTAACAATAGTATGCAAACCCCTATGATCAGCAGTTGATTTGAAGGTAAAATTGGAGTCTTTTGGAGTGTTTTTAATCAATGAAATGATCAGTCATGAGTGTGCGGATGGTGGCATTTAAAGAACATGTATCTATCAAAGTCTAATTTTCACAACCTGTTTGAGGAAGTGCATTGTGGCATAAATAAATGAGCTTTTCCAGGACTATTTAGAATCAGAGTTATTATACACTGCATTGTTTTAACTGGGTTGTTCTCTTTATCTACCTTTAGATCTTGTTTGAATCTTGTTAGATCATATTTATGCAGACTTATAGAAATATCTAAAGGGATTGCACACTTTTAGATTACAGACTTATTTTAGATGCAACAGCTTTATAAATAACAGTGCCATAGTGGTTTTGCCAGAATTATTGGCAGTATATTTTGCAATTGTGAGTTAAATGAGCTTGGTCAGGCACCAGATAACCAAACCTTTGTCTTTGAGTTCAAATTAATTCTCAAACTTGACCCAACTTGCCATTTCTCAGTTGTCGATAACTGTCTTGATTAAACATGAATCCTCTCAGCAGGATTGTATTTGAGCAAGGTGCAGTTCTGTTGGCCTGCATGTTGTGTCATCAGGTTACACTTCTCTTAGTCTGGACAGGAAACTAAAACAAAAGTTAACTGAGTGTGATTCAAGAAAAGCTTTATTTGCAGTACAAAACAATATTGACAGGAGCCAGCATAGATCTTGCATCAAATAAAAGTTTAGCCACATTTTGAGGGTGCGTGTAGTACTTGTTGTTCCAGCTAGTCCTCACAGATTGCACTGTAGCCAGGCAATTTTTGGACCGGAAGTTAGCAATAGCCACTTGCAAGTCATTCTGATTTTTATTCAGTAGGTGTGATACACGCCCCCAGTACATTTCCGTGAGTTTTGTACAGCCACAATTCTGACAAAAAGTTCCTTGGGACTAGGATTTTTGCCACTGCTGGTAGACCCATATGACTGCTTGCTTTTGTACACAAAATGCAGTTTCTCCTTTTTGGCAATCATCTGTTTTGTGACCCATTTCCATACTTCAAACAAGACATTCACTGTGTTGTACCACCTCTTTCCAATCTACAAATATTTATAGCCCAACCATCCTCTTTCAATTCCATCTACAGGAGCCTGAAGTTACTACCACCTTAAATTTTTAAGCTAGTTCATTTTTGGTAGAGGGAGCTTACCTACTGACAGTGGCCTTTGGAGAGACAAACCACAAAGGAACTGATACGCAAACGCAGCAAAGGTAAGGGCTATCCTTTTAGAGCAAACTAATAGAACTAGTACTATGGCATATGTCACTGATCTGTGCATGGAGCTACAAAGGTGTCAGGTGGTGGGAATGTGTGTCACGTCCAGCACAGCGGCTCAAAGTGTACTCATGCGACCATACATGGAAATACCCAAGCGTACACAAGCGCTGTTTGTCACGTCCAGCACGCCGACTCAGAGCGCACTCAGGTAACCAGGTGGTCAAAAAACGTTGTTCACAGAGTACTAAGTTGAGATCAGTTTCTCCTGCGTTGAGTCTGAGAGGCCACACTCCCATTTAGATATACAGTGTTCCCTCGCCACTTTGCGGTTCACCTTTTGTGGACTCGGTGCATCGCGGGTTTTTAAAAAATATTAATGGAAATATAAATATTGCGGATTTTTGCTGTTTTGCGGGTTTTTGCAGAACTTCTACATTAAAAAAATTCAAAAAATTATAAAAACATAAAAAAATTATAATTCTAACAATAAAGAAATGTTATAAATCATAAAATATTACGATTTACAGTAAATAGCTGTTATGTCTACTCAATGTGTAGGATATGACGTGCTGTAAGCTCGGTACGGACGGAGCATGCTTGATATGAGAGTGATGTATGGCGTTTTAAGTAAAGAGAATGTTCAATTACTTCGCGTGTTGCTTGATTATTTAACAGTTAAAAGCACTACAATAGCGTATTTACTCAGCGGATGAATACTCACCAAAAATGAGAAGTTAAACTAGAGCATCGCCTGCATGAGTCATTACTTGTCGACATGACAAGTTTTTGTCTGCAGTGTTGTGTTCCCTGCGAGTCGCATGAGTTTCTGTTTGCTCTACCCTGTTTCCAAGTACTCTGCATATTTTTTCCCTGCTATACTAGCTTTTATACTATACTACAATCTGCTATACTAGATTGTTTGAGTTACGAGTACTATTGCTTGTGTTCAAATAACAAGATTTCCCTTTTTTTGTTCTGCTTACCTAGATTAAAATAAATACCTACAATTGCGTCCTACTGCTGCTCTGTTTGTATTATGGTTGCCACATGCAACAGTGTTATGTTACCACTTCATTCTGCTTTAAAACACTGCTTCCAATAATTTGCCTTTATGGGGTGATACATTTTAATACATTTTGTTTCATTAATAAGTCAATATCAGACAGACACATTGACATTTTTCAAATTAACAGCAATCAAGAGTAAACCCACAAGGACAAGAGGGGGCTATGCAAACTCCACACAGGGAAACGGGGATGCAACCTCCCACAAATGAAAGAACAGCATTAACAAGCTGAAGAATATGACTAATATTAATATCCCAAGTATATAAAATGCTTATCAAAAGTTTGTCACGGTAAAGTATGGAAATATGTGAAATATGTGGCATCAAAGGCTTAGTGTTATTCCTAGCAACATTTTACTGTACCGTCACCCTTGCTTATTAACCATAATTTATCTAGAATGTATGAAACCCACAGAGAGAGTACATTTTAATGGTCATCCAAAATTCCTGACAGAAGCTTACACAGTGGTCAGAAAACCATAGTCTGTTCAAGCTAGATGGAATTGCCATTTCAATACTACTCTAATCAATATGATTTGAGGTACATAAACAACAGGTTTTCAACAAAAAACACCTGATATGAAAATGGAAAAGAGAAAAATGCGAAAGCATTACCATTTATACAATTACTTCTGTAAAAATTATTTAACCAACCTTTTGCTGTCACTTGTCATATTTTGACACTTTTAGGCCAACTTCGGTTATTTGGCCCTATCATTTCCATGTGTTGGAAAAAAAAAATATATATATATATATATATAAATAAAAAGTTGCATGAAGTTGTTAAAGTAACTCATTGTTCATGAAAAATACATATTTATGAAATTCACTTTCAGGTTTTAGTATCTATAAACACCACTATTAACATCCAGTTCCCAATCATGTCAGTCTTTATTAAGGTACTTAAATACAATCTTCAAATCAAATAACCAACTACTGAAATAGCAACAGCTCCAGGTGGTGGGTTAAATAATGAGATACTGAACACTGGCCCATTAATCCACAATTAATTATGTAAACGTAGGGGAGACAGTAAGCTGTCATTCAGGGCATAATAAAAAACTGAAATTACATTTGATTAGAACAGCAAGTAAAAGTTCAATATACATCCAGCATATATAAGCAGAGGCGTAATATATAATAAGAAATAAGTAATACTTTTTTTTTTTTTAGATTCTTGACTTTTTCCATTATTTCTGACTTCTGATTTTTTTTACTAACTACATTTTCAAACATGTTTGGTACTTAGGTGCTACATTAATATATGTATTTAACTATTTTTATGTGGACACCTAATTAAGCAGCAATAAGAATTATAGGTTTATGACCCTGGATTCTGGAAGTGAAGTGTTTTGAAGACAGTGGGACAGTGTAGCAAAGAGTTGATAACTATTTTTTTGTGTGATTATCATGATATATTGCATTACTGACTATTGGCACAGTCTAGTTTGACTCTCATTGTCATGAGAAATTTAAAACAGTTTTATATTTTGGTTTCTATTTTGGTCTGAAAATAATTGTATTCTGTTTTGCTGACTGAAAATAATAGTCATCTGTATTAATTTTTGCAGATAATATATGTAGCAGTGGTACAAACCAGTACAAACTCAGTGTCATGGATGTGTATCTCTTTCACTAAATAAATAATAATTCTATACACTGATTTTGGTATTTTAAAGAATACGTTTATCTGAAGTACACTTAGTAGGATGGATACTTCTCCTGGAGCAAAATACATAAGACGCACTACAGTGAATACAGTGAATATTACGCCAACTGTGTTAAATTTGTGAAACGTGTGTGTTCCATATAAAGGAAAAAAATGTGACAATCAAGATTGGAATATGCATTTATTCTATGTCTGTGTAGGTTGCAGCTGTGTAGCATTTAAAGACCTCTAACAGTTGTGTGTGTGTGTATGGTTGAGTACTCACCATAGCTATACTAAGCATAGGGGTGTGCAATATGCATATTCTATGATAATATCTTAATTGTTGTTTAAACTATGTGTAAACTGACATTATCAAGAATGTCAATCACTGCAAAATACTGTCAAAAACATGATTTACAAGTTAATATATTCAAATTCCAAAAAAACAAGTACCTAATAAAAAAGTACTGATTATTTTACTTAAATTTATCTACTATTTTAACTTTATCTAACACATTTTATGCAGCAAATACACTTTCACATGTAGTCCATAAATACATATTGTAAGGAGGCAGGACTGTTGTGTTGTATTAGCCAGCTTTACAGACAACACAACACAATAGAAGGATTAGTCAACTTTTTAATACTTTAGAAGTATCATCGAATTATCGTTATTGACAATTCCAGAAAATATCACAATACCATTTTTTGTCAGTATAACAAAACCCCTAAGCATTTGATTTAACTCGGGGAAACTACCATCTGTGATATAAATCACGAAATCAATAAATAAATCCAGGATTATAGACCATTCAGTCACAGTACTGTGGCTTAACCATGCAGGCACTTGGTATTATCAGAGAATGCAGCCTGTTTTTAGGAGGGAGATCAAGTAACAAAATGTTGTCATACCTTTGTGAGCCCTCACACTGAGTAGATTTATCTAAAACTGACTTCTAAAGTCACTGTAACCCCAGAATAATTTTATGGTATGCATGATTCAAATATGGCTAGTGTAAAAATGATACATGAATGATACATAAGCTGTGTAGTGTTGAGATAGTTATTATAGTGATGGTTGTGTATAGGACGGACAAAGACAAGAACAATTCTCTATCACTTGGTTATGTATACTGAGTAGCAAATTATCTGGTACCTACAGGTGAAACTTTAAAACAAGTGCACTTTGAAGACAATCTACTGTTAACTGCAGTCCACCTGTCCATAATTTGTCAGTTCCTATGCTCTCTACCCATTAATGAAAAAGATTAACTGTAGACCAGATGTTATTTGGGTGATGAAGTATTCCTTACACTTTTAATATGCAACATTTAATATGCTAATTTTAAGCCAGGCCTATGTAGTCTTCTAGTGTCAAACCACATCTCATAATGGATAAATATTTCTGGTTGGTAAATTATTAAATATGTAGTGATGCTGAGGTGTAGAAAAACTGCAGTAACACTGCTGTGTCTGATGAACACATGCCAGCACAACACGCTATCATGCCGGGCTCACTGCTGTGTGGTAAATGATCTATCACACAATCTCACTATCTAACAGCATAGCATTAGATAGTCTGCACTCTATTTATGAAGTGCTTAGTTACAAATTAGTTGCATTTAGTAAATTGGATGGATATTAAATAAGACTAGACTCTGTAAAAATTATTGTGGTTAGATTGGTTAGATTTTATAAGTATCTAAAATTGGCTCCACGAATGACTATCCTTTATATGTAACTACAAATAAAAACAATGGGACTATATGGAAAAAGGGGTAAAAAAAAACACAGTGGTCAGTAAACCATGGTCTACACTAGATAAAAAGTCCTGTTTTATACTCTTCTAATCTGTGATATAAAGAATATACACACAGATAGGGGTAAGCAAAGACAATTTTTTCATGATAATAATGTTCAACAAAAAAAAATTTTTTTTCAACAAAAAAACATCTTTATTTTAAAAAAACACCAGAAATGTTTCTTATGGTGTTTTGTCTGGTCAACTTAATTTCATTTCTTCATATGCTTTACATCCATTTCTATCTTAAGGGTCTGTAGCACTTTGCAAAATGTTGAGACAGGGCAAATCAGGGCTTGTAATTGGCAGATATCTCACCTTCATCAACACATGCACGACACAATTAATTAAATGTAATTGTTTAAATGTTTCTCAGATGGATTGCATATTTCTCCCTCGGCAGAATATCATTCACAAATTTAAGGAATCTAAGGGAATTGTAGTGCTTAAAGGGCAAAGCCTTAGCTCAACTACCTTGATCTTTGATTACGCTGATGGCACTGCATGCAAATGTCCTTAAACAATAGCTGATGTAACCAAATTGACAAGAGATTAGTCTGGCAAAACCTTGTCAAGTTCTACATTAAAGTTCCATTCATTTATACCACTAAAATCATTTGTCTCTGAAGGATCAGGTATAATTTCAGACATAATATCAGATCAGATATTTTTTGGAAGACATGGATGCCGTATGAAACTGTATGCTTGGACCAAAGCCAAAAAGTACCATCCACACTGTGCCAGGGTCTGTCATGGTATGGGCTTGTCTCAGTAACCTTGACAAAGGTCATTTACACTTCAGTGATAGCAAAATTAAAGCAGAAATGTACATTGAGATTCTAGAGTAACATAGAAGATGACATAATTCCAGGAATGTCCATACATTTTTCAGCAAGAAAAGCAAACCTACATTCTGCACATACACTGTTCACAAAAAAATAGGGGATATTTATTTATTTATGGAATATATTATTTTGAAATGTCTTCTAATTTCTGTTGCCAATATATTGCATGGAAGATTTGTATGGCACAGGACTGGACATATTCATAAGACTAGCCCATCATAAGGTACCCCTTTATGGACATCAGCAGCTTGGGTTACATGTATCCTGTGAACCAGGTGAACTGCTGGTCCAAGTGGTGCTCTAAAACAGTGTGGGCTTTATAGACAACTGGCCAACATTTGAGAATAAGACTTTTAGAATGGGATGGAATACTTGAGAGTGTGCTGCTCTCATCTCCTGCAATATTGTACATAGTCTTATGGCAGGGTTATTTAGGGGCGGACAATTTATAGACTAGGTCAGGCAGCAAACTATTAGGCTCAACCAACTGTCCGCTGGTAGTCATGCACCGTCACCCAAATCTCAAGTTATTAGAGCTGTATCTTTTACCTGCATCTGTCCTAAGCCTAAATGCACTCAAAAGTCTGTTTTAATAATCTCATTAGGATTGAACACAGATAGCACTCGTAGAAATAACAATCTGAAACTTAAGTTAGGATTATTTAAAATTAGATAAATTAGAAGCAAAGCAGTTATTGTAAATTAATTGATCACTGACAAACACTTACACACACTCTGTCTTACCTCGTCTTATCTTAACTCGAAGTAGACCGGATGAATATTTATCCCTCAATGAAGCCTTGCTTCCTGAGGTACAGTTATGTTCAGCGCCCTTGTCCTAATGATCGTGGGGGATTTTGGACAAATATCTAAATGATTGATCCATCGTTATTTACAATACTATGCAAAAGTCTTAGGCCACCATTCGATTAGAAAAGGTATTGCTAAAACAATGGTATAGTGACCATTTATCATTATGTATCTGCCTCTTTGTTCAAATACAATCAGAAATTACAGGAAATGTATATGCAGTATTAAAAAAACTACTTTAATAGGTTATAGTGGCAAGCATTTAGTGTGACTTTATCTTTAACTTGAGCAATAGCAGTACCTGGGATCTCTGGGGGCAGTATCAGGATGCCAAACTGACTCTTCTACAGTCCATAGAAATTTGATCAGGTGATCTTTTTGAAAGTGTAGCAGCCAAGAAACCAATTTTTCAGAAGTAGAACAGGGTAAAAAGCCTATGATATGCAAAAGCTCACAAACATTCGAAAGAAGATCATCGGAATAGAGTATTGTAGAGCGCCGAATCCAAGTTTCACATTTTTGGATCCAGTCCTCAGTATGTATGGTCACTATATTATGATAAAGCAAAACAAATGTAAAGGTGACCAAAGACTTTTGCACAGTACTGTAAGTCTATACCAAACTCTTTTCAGCTCTTCACTGTTTGCCGCCCTCCCAGTCCTTACTCAGAACGTCTTCAGGAATTTGTTAGCTTTATTTCCTGCTCAGTACTTTCAACTGAAAGCATTAATTGTAGGTGATTTTAACATTCACTTTGAAAAAGAGCAGGACCCAATAAAAATAGCTTTTGAGTCCATTTTAGAATCCATTAGTATCACTCATGTGATGAGACCGACCCATCGCTGTAATCATACTTTATATCTAATATGAACATTTGGTGTGTGCGTGTGTGTGTGTGTGTGTGTGTGTATCAAATAGAATTTGCTTTCTCTCTTGTTATCACACAAATGAAGCTATTACTTCTGATGTGATTATTGTGATTTGTGATGTGATTATACTGTCTAGATGTGATTATTAATAACCTTCCAGACTTAACATTTAATACACCTACAAAACCTGATTATCTTGAGCTTGCAACCAACCAATTAGAATTCGTATTTCGCCCAACCCTGGATATAGTTGCCTCAGCTAGGCCTTAGAGAAAAAAGGCTAGCACCTTGGTATAATGACCACACCCATACTTTAAATCAAGGAACTCAAAGTTTAGAATACAAGTGGTGACATATTAAATTGGAGGTATTTAAGACTGCATGAAGGGAGGGATATCATGGCAGAGTATAACAGGCCCTTACCAAAGCTAAAGCTGTGTACTTATCCTCAGTCATAGAGAAAAATAAGAATAATCCCTTTTTCTATTTAATACAGACTCCAGAACTAAAAAAAATATCACAGAAAGTAACTCTGAAGTTCAGCATGATTTTAAGAGTAATGACATCATGGCTTTCTTTAACGATAAAATGCCACATCACCCATTTATTCAGCAAACTTATAGCACTAGTGTAGATGTCTGTTTAATTAGCTGTAAATCAAGACTATAATTTTTACCCCAATTGCTTTTACCCCAATTGCCAATACTGAACTGTCTGAACAAAATGCTTATTAGATCCAATTCCTAAATATTTTCTCAAATAATTAATGCCTATTATTATATGTCCACAAAACACCAAAATGAAAATATCCCCTAATGAAACATCCCCTAATTTTTGTGAGCAGTGTAGTACCACTGCTTATTATTTTGAAATCATCCCTTACCTTTGGATATATGACAAAATCATTGAAAACCCTGATCAAAAAACAGTCTTGACCCTTTTATGCTGTCTAATTACAAACTAATTTCAAATCTACCTTCCCTCTCTAAAATATTAGAAAAAGCTGTCTATCAGCAGCTCTGTATTTACCTCCAAAGTAACAGTTTTTAAGGTTTCAGGCCCCATCATAGTACTGAAACAGCTTTAATTAGGGTACTTGATGATCTATTAATATCATAAGATAATAGATGTGTTTCTTTTCTTGTTCTATTAGATTTAAGTGCAGCATTTGTCACTATGTGTGTGTATATATATACACACACACAGTGACACGTGTGTGTATATATATATATATATATATACACACACCATTCAATGCACTTGTTCAAGCCCAACACAGGTTGGATTTCATTCACTGAATCTGAAAAAAAACTAAGGTGGAATAAACAAAGCTAGGTGCATGTATTGCTTTTTTTGCCGCCTGTGATGCAGGAGATGCACATTTTCAAAACTGTTATTTGTAAATGTTTGTTAAATAGTACCATACTTCTATAAATTGTAATGTTTAATTGACTGTTCTTTATTAAGTTAAAGTGATACAGGTCTTTGACCACTTGCTGTTTTATGTCAGGTTGTGATGCTAGTTTTCTTTTTTTGTGGCAATTTTTTTTAATGGAATTAATTTCACATTTTCATTGTAATGTTTCATGAACTACATTTATAATAAAGAGATATTATATATACTGTATTCTGTATATATGCAGTGGGCAGAACTGATTTATATTAATTTGGTCCTTTAAGACTGTTCCAATTTGGTGTGGCCCTATGGGAAACTTAATTGCCACCTCTGCTCTAAGCCTACTATTATTCTCCTTCTTTTCAGTACTATGCAGATGATGCACAGCTGTACACATCAGCCGATCCACATGATGGCCTTAAAATCAGCAAAATGGAGTATTGTTATAAGGATGTGAAAATATGGATGTCATTTAATTTCCTTTTACTTAAACAGGTTTTATTAGTTTGACTCAAGACTGTAAAAGAGAGGTTTTATACGTCTATCCTAAATCTAGATGCCTAGTCCAACTGTAAAAAAAAATTAGGTGTCACGCTGTCCCTAGACGTTCACATTCGCAACATTACACTAATTGCTTTTTTTCAGTTATGTAATATTGATAAATTTAGAAATATCCTTGCTTTCTGAGATACACAGAAACTGATTCAAGTATTTAACATCTACACAGATGTAACCTCTGATTACAAGTTAAATTCCACAATGATTACAAAATACTTATTGTAACATATAAAGTTTCACATGGTCTGGCCCCCATATTAGCTGAGTTAACTCTTAGAGTCTTACAATCCTGCTCATCTACTTCATTTACAAAGTGCAGGACTTCGTAATGTCCTAAAATTAAAAACGTCACAGAAGCCCATCTAAGCCTTGGTCCTCCCAATGCTTCTTCTTCACAATATTTAGAGAGTGTTCCCCCTGCCACAGCTGTCCTAGGCTTGCTTGTTTTGGGATTGGTCTTTTAAGATAATATTATGTAGCAAAGCTACTTTGAAACAATCCTCCACTGTAAAAAAGTGCTGAATATATAAATCTGACTTGCCTTAATATACATCGTTTTGTTCAGTGCATTTAACTGAAGTGCATTAACTGCAATCTAAACTGGTTACACTATCTATTCTCTGTGTGACACCATCAGTGTTACATTTAGTCAATCCTGCATGCGCTGCATATAAGAGGAATGTTGATTTGTCATAGCTAAGCCCCTACAAATATCAAAGCAAAGCTAACCACTAGCAATTAGTGAGATGCAGAGTCACAAACAACAAAAAGTGCAGTGGAAGTGCCTGCTAGCCACAACACAGTATGCGGCTCAGAAGGGGGTGGGACAATGGTCATATATAGTGCACACTAATTTGACTCTAAATATTTATAATGATTCTGTGAAGTTTCTTTGGCATATTTCAGCATTCACAACTTCAAGTAGAATGCTAGACCAGGGTCATGGCAGAAGGGCAGGCCTGCTGTTACTGGGAGAAAATTCAAGGTTCTACAAAGCAACTCAACTCTGTTCTGCTGTGGTCATGGAAATCTGGACCCTGCATGCTCTGTGTGTCCTCTGAGCTAAGGTAGTACATATACACAAGTAAAAATAGGCTAAAAGTACAACTTTTCAATGGCTTCCTGTCGCTGCTCGCATCAGATTAAAAATCCTAAATCTCACCTACAAAGCAAAAATTGAACAGCACCATCTTACCTAAAGGCTCTAATGGTAAACCTTGCTCTGTACCTCGTACCCTCAGTTACACAAGGTTGGCTCGACTAGATCTTCCAAGTAATATGAAAGGAAGACAAGCATTAGTCTTCTTAGTACTGGCACCCAGGTGGTGGAATAAACTTTCACTGAATGTCAGCCTCTTGCTGTCTTCAGGACTAAAACTCACCTATTCACTCATAATGTGTCTTCAATGAAGACAATGTGAATATTTCAATCCTAGCTTTTTCTGATTTGACTTGCTTTATGTTGTCTTGTGAAGAATGCATGGAAAACCCCAGAAAAGATTACTGTTGCTCTAAAGTTTCAATGTATTTTTCTACATTAATGCTGCCATCCCATGATACATGAAAATGATACATCCCCATAGCATGGTAAACCCTGGCTTCTGGATATGTAGCTGATAGCTGTTTGGATTGTTTTTTTTCATCTTTGATGTCTAATCTTAGGTGTGCTTTCTGCTTCTGGACATGGTTAACACCAAAACTTTTTAAGTGGCATTTGTTAATTTTTGATTTGTACCGTAGTACCGAAGTACCGAAGTACCGTAGAGCTTGACAAAGGTTTGCCATAGTAATCCCTTGCCCATGTGGACATATCAGCTATTGTTAAAAGGCATCACAGGCTTTCAGGTGAAGCTTGCACCTTTATGCACTGAACTATTTCCAGATTTATTGATTCGTGTACTGATATTATGCAGTACAGAGGGAGAAATATGCAAATAATTTCCAATCTTTCTTTGTCAAACATTGTTTTTAAACTTTTTAGTAATTTTCTCATGCATCTGACATACTGGCCATCATTTGGAAATCATTTTCTGGATGCTGTTCTGACAATTATTCTAGACCTTTTTCCAATATATTATAATCCATAAGGAGGTAATGATTAAGACTTCCATAAGCAAAGCGAAGATGCTTAAAATATACAATAAAATAATGAATCAGATATTCCACAACCATATTTAAGAATGTATACATATTTAAGAATTTCACTGAGGCTGCTTACCTTCATAATAGATTTTGAAGCCATGGGCACTCACAGCAAAGTCACTAGTGAGCCGAAGGGAAAAGACAGACCCTGTGCTTGTGACTGGAGGTGGTATTTGGAAGCCTGTTATCCTGTTGAAAGAGCATAAAACAGTGTTACAGCTCAGGAGTGTATATTTAAATCATTTTAGTTCACACATGATCTATTCTGACTTCCTAACCACTTATTTTGTTGTCACACAATGTTTTTTTCTACATGTGTGGAAAAAATGTATATATATATGATGTAGGAGAATATAGTCCGTGTCTATCCTATGAAGACTACAATAAGTGCGAAACAATTACAATCTGACTGCAAACAAAACATTTTTGAATAGGTTACCAATTGTACAGTCTAGAGTCAGTCCCACTGAGACCCACTAAAATGGCCAAACATTGCAGACCAACTGATCTGAGCTGAAACTTAAAAACCTTATAATGACAAAAGTAAAATAAATGTCAGAGTGAAAAGTGAATGGATATAATTGCAACAGAGTCCATAGCACAGCAGTATTATGACTATTATCATTATTACAATGTGATTGTAAGACTATTATGCTCAAATCATTAAAAAGGGTACAAGGTTTAACATAAAGTAACCACATCATATATATCTAAATTTTGATGTGTCTGTTATTATTTTATTCCCACCACAAAATGAAGTACAGGGATGCTGGCAGACTGCTATAAACTAGGCATAGTATGGTATAGGCATAGACAGTAGGCACAGTAAAATATACAGCAAGTATATACAGCATTTTTAAAATGTATTTATTTTTTATTTACTTAGGTGAAATGGTAGTTTGAAGTTCAAACCTAGCATCAGAATGGGGAAAAAGGTGGATTAAGGTGGTCTTGAATATGATGTACTTGTTGGTGACAATCTCAGTATTTTAGCAATTGACTATCTACTGGGATTTTCAGATCCAAAAATGGCTTGTTAATGCCTGCTATCAGAATAGAATGGCCGGATAAGTTAAAACTGGTCAAAAGAGAACTCAATTAACCACTTATTACAGGTGAGATATGCAGAAGCATAGCATCTCTAAATACACAACATGCTGAAGCTTGAAGGAGGTGGGCTAATGCAGCAGAAGAACACACTGGGTTTTACTTTTGCCAACTAACAGCTGGCAATTGACGCTAAACTTTGCATAGGCTTACTAAAATTGGACAACAGAAAATTGGCAATACATTGCCTGGTCTGATGACAGAGAAAACTCAGACAACAACTGTGTAAAATTTGTATAAGCGAAAATGCAAGGAAGCACAACACATGCAAAAAAGACTGATGGGCAACAGCAGCAAAAGATCATATCTAGTTCCATTTCTGTCAGAAAAACAGAAAGCTAAGTTTTCAGTTGGCATGGGTTTACCAAAAGTGGACAGATTAAGAGATGAAAAATGTAGTCTGGTCTAATGAATCTCAATTTAATCACACACAGGTTAGAATTGTAAGGCAGAATGTGGCCCCACCAGCATGAATCCAAACTTGCATTGTTCCAGCTGTGGATGGGTTGTTATGGTGTAGAAACTATTTTCTTTGTACACTATGTTTAATAGCCAAACCAATAATAACTTGAATGTCATATTCTACTTAAGTATAACTGCTGACCATGTGCATGTCACAAAGCAGAGGTCGTCTGATTCTGGTTTCATTAATAGGGCAGCATTTTTCATTGGCCTTCACAGTTACTGAATAATAATCCACAAAAAGCATATTTGAAATGTGGTACAATTTCAGATTAGAAAAATGAAAGTGCACCTGAAAACTTTGCAGAAACTGTGAGATGCACTTATGTAGAAAGAGAAGAATCTAAAAGGAATATTTCTTGTGGAATCCATGCCATGAAGAATGACAAAAGTGACTACACTGTCAGCAAACCAATATCATTCGGTAAACCACTTTATTTAGGTAAACAAACATGTCATAGTATTATCACTGGACAAATGTCCCTTTAAACAATCTGAGTTTAAGATAATAGAAGGGTTTATGTAAGGAGAAGAACAGTATAGGCACTGATACTGTTAGCCTCATTACAGTGCTCACTAGTAGTTTATGCTCCTTCTCGCAATGTTTAACTACTGATTTTTATTTTACATCAAACTGTTAAATCCAGTTTTTCACAAGCCTTCACAACTCAGACAGTTTTTGGAAATATTAGATGGAGGAACATCGGCTCTCTGTGGGACATGGAAGTGACACATACAAGAAAGCGTGCTGTGTGTGCTTCTAAAACTCAGACAGTGGGGATTTCAAACTGCGCTCCCATCGCTTCACTTGGTAAACCTCTGCTTCTTGCACACAAAATGGATGATATGGTTCTTCTCCATGGGACAAATAAGAACTCTGGTCATTCTGTTGTCCTCTGTTTTACTGAAATCTGCAACGATAGATCTCATCTTCCGGGCTTCCATGCACAGGGCATAGATTACATAACAGAACGAAAAAAAAATAAAAGGCAGTAGAAGTTTTGATCTTGGTGTACATATAAGACAGTGCAACGTAAGCACTACAGTCCGAATTGGAGACATTCTCCAAAAAAACAAGTCGTTTTCTTCACCATGAGAGCCTTTTTACTAGTGTGGATCCAAAACTTTCTCTTTTCATTAACCTTGGAACATATAAGCATACATTTTAAACCACAAACTACCAAAATAGACATCATATTAATTGTCCCACCAGAAATAATACCACACTGGACTACTGCTGCACAATTCTTGAACAGGCAAATTTCTTTGTTCTCAAGGTGGGTTTAGGAGACTATGTTCACTACTTGTTTCACCTTATTGCCACCTATGGGCAGTGGAGAAAATACTGAACAAATTGACCAACAACACAGGAACTGCAATACTGTTGTGAATGCAATGATTGTGCTTGTGAATGCAGCTGGCAACTGCATGAACTGACTGCCATCTTACATCAGCTTGTGTGCCCCAACCAAGACTTTCTACACAAACAACATTAAAAAGACATGGTTCACAATCAGACTAAGAAAAACTTGTCAGGCCAAGGAGGATGCCTACAAAGGTAAGGACTGTGCCCTGTACATGCAGGAAAGAACAAAAAATCCCTATACTTTACAGATGAAAAGCAGGCTTCTAAGCAACGACCCTGTATCAGTGCCTGCAAAAAATCACACACTACAGGAGACCATCCCCCCTGGTCAGGCAATGGCTGACGACCTGAATGTCTTCTACAAGTTTGCGAGGACAACTTCATAACCCTCTCTTACTCTAGCCCAACAAAAGTTGTGGGTGTTTAATCAGTTTCAATATGTGATCAAATAAATCAAGTATGTTGTATTGATACAGCCTTGAAGGTTGACAGGGGTTGTGGTGCTATTTTCTAGAAGTTAATTTGATGACATGTTTGGAAAGGAGAGGTACCACTACATTTTTCAGAGACAGGAAAAGTCCTGTAGTTTGGAACTTAGGGAATAATTCATACCATAGTGAGTAATAGCAAAACACATAAAAGCTTTGTATTAACTGCTTAAAAACCAAAGAAGAACAAGGAATGCTGACTACTATGGATTTTCATCCACAGTCACCCGGCCTGAGCTCCTCTGGGCATTTATGTGAGACAGAAAAAGCCAAACATGCAGTAACATCACATGACGCTTTTTAAAATACTATGGGATTTAACATGAGATCTAGCACAAACATATGTAGCCCATTCCAGCACTAGTGTAAACAGCCATTACAGCAAAAGTAATAATAAAGATGAATATAATTGTGATATTTTCTCTTTACATTTCTCAGCACTGATCACACAAGCCATGTGACTCCCTACCTCATTTACAGTTATATTTACGTTATTTAGCAGACTTACAACTGACACAATCTTACAACTCAAGCAATTGTGAGTTAAGGGCCTTGCTCAAGCTTGGCAGAGGTGGGACTTGAACCCTGGACCTTCTAGGCTAAGCCAGCACAGGCTACATCACGTGTTGCAGCATCCCAAACTGATAACAGGAAAGTATAAACAGTGAAACAGGCCCTTAAACATGATTTTAGCACTTTTCTAAAACTACAGTTGGGCACTAACATACTGCATATTCTATAAAAAAGTATTTAATATCTCATGTATTGAAAATGAAAAAGGAAATTATTATTGTGTGACTAGGCACGGGAAAACTTAAAATTTTGTATCAGAGTTTGGTACTTATGGGATTATCATATTCCCATCATAAAATCGAAATATCTTTGGTTCATCATAAATTACCGGAGTACCTGTACTAGAGATCCCCAATAGCAATTTTATTTTCCAAATAAAATTTAATAAATACACGGTGAGGCAAAAGGCACAGGACACGGTTGTCGGTAGCAGTCTTCAGACGACTGCTATGTGACTTGTCATCCACAGTACGAAAACGCTGAAAACGCTGGGGTAACGCAGCATTTGAAGGAAATATGGAGGAGGCGGACGTAATCACAAGTAAGAGTTTAATCAACAGAAAAGGGTACATACAACAGAGTAAACGTAACGAAAGGAGCCGATTGGTAAAGCGAGGTGACGTGGAAAAATAAAAATAATAATCGGCAAAGAAGAGAAGTACGAGTACACATAAGGAATAAAAAGTCACCGCAGGCAAAGAGGAGAAGAGAACAGTCAGAAGGTGGGAACAAGAGGTGAGGAGGCGACTGACGTTGCTGCCACCTGCAGGACAGAAGGGAAGGTGCACTGGGCGAAGACAGTCAGATGAGATCGCGAAAGCAACCTTATTCTGACATACAGTGGTGCGAAAAAGTGTTTGCCCCCTTCATCATTTCCTGTTTTTTTGCATGTTTGTCACACTTAAGTGTTACGTAACATCAACCCAATTTAAATAGTAGTCAAAGACAACACAAAATGCAATTTGTAAATGAAGATGTTTATTATTAAGGGAGAAAAAAATCCAAACCTACATGGCCACGTGTGAAAAAGTGATTGTCCCTTTTTGTTCAAACAAACTATACCTGTGGTTTATCACACCTAAGTACATTGCCTCTAGCCACACCCAGGCCTGATTATTGCCACACCTGTTCTCAATCAAGACATCACTTAAATAGGACCTTCCTGACAAAGTGAAGTCCACCAAAAGATCCTTAAAAGGTACACATCATGCCGAGATCCAAAGAAATTCAGGAACAATTGAGAAAGTAATTGAGATCTATCAGTTCCGAAACACTTGAGTGTGACAAACATGCAAAAAAACAGGAAATGAGGAAGGGGGGCAAACACATTTTTCACACCACTGTATATGTGACTGCTGTTGAGATGAACCTGTGTGTAGATATAACCTTGTGTGTGTCGCTGAGATGGGCACTGATGCCGATGGCGACGTTAAAGAAGCCAAATAAATAAACAAACATTAAGGGAATTGCTGTATCTCACTTTGTGTCTTTACAGTCCAGACAGAGTCTAGTTGCGGGAACGTGGTTTCTGCAGCCCCGTGCCAGTCGGACCCTCAGCAGTACGAGACCCAGTTCTCCCGGTTGCGTAACTTTTTGCTGGGTGAGTACAGAGTGAACGTGTTGATTTGGTTTTGACTGACTGTAAGTGATGAGAGTGACGCTGTGCTCTTACACACGCCCTTCTCCCTCTGACGTTAGAGGCTGAGGTGCCGTGGGGGAGGGAGGTCAGTGCCGTACTGTTCCCACTTTTCCTCTACCTGCACTTGGACATGGTGCGCTGCGGACTCAAGGGCGCCGTCGACTCCTTCTTCAGTCGCTTCCATTCCTCCTTCCAGCAGGACACGGAGCAGAGAGGCGTTGTGGAGCAGCTCAGAGGTGTCGTTTCTCCACAGGTGAGTGGGAGCAGCGGGACTGCCTCGTGCAACGCGAGTTGCCATGGCGATTTGGACTACAGGTCAGGTTCGTTGTTGTTGCTACCTCGTCGAGAGTGGCTGTTTATGAGCGAACCATGGGTCCATCCCATAATGACCACAGAACTGGATAACCAATACAGATCAGTAATCATTATAAAAGCTAGCACAAAACAACAACCTGATCCTGTCGGTCACCCTAGTTACATCCTGACACATCGTAGGTCAGTCACCATAGTTACAGTCTGACACATTGCAGGTCACATCACCATAGTTACATCCAAGCACCTTGTAGGTCAGTCACCATAGTTACACCCTAACCCATCGTAGGTCAGTCACCATAGTTACACCCTAACCCATCGTAGGTCAGTCACCATAGTTACACCGTAACCCATCGTAGGTCAGTCACCATAGTTACACCGTAACCCATCGTAGGTCAGTCACCGTAGTTACACCGTAACCCATCGTAGGTCAGTCACCGTAGTTAAATCCTGACACATCGTAGGTCGGTCACCATAGTTACATCCTGACACATCGTAGGTCGGTCACCATAGTTACATCGCAGGTCAGTCACCATAGTTACATTCTGACACATCGCAGGTCAATCACCATAGTTACACCAAAACACTTCGTAGGTCAGTCACCATAGTTACACCCAAACACATCGCAGATCGGTCACCATAGTTACACCCAAGCACCTTGTAGGTCAGTCACCCTAGTGACATCATGACATCTTGTATGTCAGTCACCATAGTTACACCCAAACACCTTGTAGGTCAGTCACCATAGTTACACCCTGACACATCACAGGTCAGTCACCATAGTGACATCATGACACATTGCAGGTCTGTCGCTCGTGCCCTTTTTTTTTTTTTTTCGAAACGTGAGTTACTTCAGTAAATTCATATATCAGGTTGTTCTTGTTTTTGTTACCTCGCACAACACATTATTTGCCACATCATCTCTGGGATACCCTTCAGGTCAGTTGCCTTGACGTTGGTTACCATGACAGCAAAATCGGTAGTTTGGATTAGACTATGAGTCCAGAAATGAGCTGCTCCTGCTACTGTCTGACATGTGATTGTGATTGGTTTGATATGAATACTTGCTTCATTTTATCCCCCTTTGTGTTATTAAATGATATCTTGTTAAAGTCAAATCTCGGTTGCAGCTGCTTTTTAGATTCCGTTCTCTGATTGTGATTATTTCCTACCTTGATTATAATGCAGGACGTGTCCTCCAACTCTAAACTCTGCTCCCTGCTGGAGCACAAGTACGTGGTGCACCTGACAGACGAAGCTTACACCTACCTTCTACGCTACCTCCAGAGTGAAGACAACAGCGCCCTCTGCAGGGTGCTCAGCACACATCTACAGGTCAGACAGGTCTGCGCTCCTGAAGCCGATATTCAAAAACTCGAGAATTCAAGAAAATGCATAAGAAATTTTTTTTTGCGTTACAACTTGCAGCTCATAAACTGGGACTGGGATTAAAAACCAAGAGATGGTTTCATGTGGACTATTCGAACATTTTTGATTTTTCCGCAGATGTTTAGTAGTAGTAATAATAATAATAATAATAATAATAATAATAATAATAATAATGATTTTTTCCCCCTCCAGAAACAGCAGTGATCATGTTATCTGGTGATAAATGTTGATTTTTAGTGCAGTAATTTGTTTTATTAGGGTTACAAATAAGACAAATGTTGATTTTTAGTGCAGTAATTTGTTTTATTAGGGTTACAAATAAGATGTACAAACGGAGAAGTTAATTATTAGTATTATGATTGAATGTATTTTTTAAAATTCTAAATAAGTTGTGATTTTGGCATGCTATGTCCCAGCCAGCCACTATAATAAACTGTCTTTAATTAACACTCTGGTTCCTTGTACAGTCGAATCTGGTTAATAGGACCACCGGTTAATGGGACCGAAACAAATCCTATTATATACGTGTAATGTTATTCGCTTATTTGGACCAAAATTCCACGTAATCGGACCAAAGA
>JAVSBV010159728.1:0-14624 GCA_033117975.1 Parotocinclus spilosoma | reverse complement strand
AAAAGAATGGACATAACTGCCTAAAGATAGGTGTGCCAAGCTTGTGGCATCATATTCAAAAAGACTTGAGGCTGTAGATGCTGCCAAAGGTGGTTCTACAAAGTATTAAGAAAAGGTTCTGAATACTTATGTAAATATAATTTCTATGTTTTTGAATTTTAATACATTTTCAGAAATATCAAGAAAACTTTTTCACATGGTCATAATGGGGTATTTTGTGTAGAATTTTGAGGAATGAGAGTAATTTAGATTTGGAATGAGGCTGTAACAAAATGTGGAAAAAGTGAAGCGCTGTGAATACTTTCCGAATGCACTGTATATCAAAAGACATTGTAATTTTAACAAATAATTGTAAATTTGATTTGTTTCATTTCCCATACAGAAGCACTTTGTAGTTCTACAATTACAGACTGCAATCCATCCGTTCTTCTAAATACTTTGTTAGTCCCCTTTACTCTGTTCTGTAATGGTCAGGACCCACAAGACCAGTACAGATCAGGTACTGTTTAGGTGGTGATCATTATCAGCACTGTAGATAACTTATCCTATAGGTAGTATCCTCTATGCACTGATGAAGGATTAGCGGATGACCAACACAAACTGGGCGGCAACAAATGAGATACTGTCTTTGACTTAAGATCTACAAGGCAAAGCAATATGGTAGATACGTCTAATAAGATGCACAGTGGATGACCACAGTGTTTAAAAACTACAGCAACACTGCTATGTCTGATCCAATTGTACCAGCTCAACACACCACAACACAGTGCAGTGCAGAGAATGAACCAACAGTACGGTACCTAAACTTTGTGGGTCATGAGAACAAAGTGTGTAGAGAAACAGATGGACTACAGTCTGTAATTGGAGAACTACAAATTGTGATAAGTGGAACTAATAAAACTTAGTAGGTACTGTGGTGTACCTACTAAAATGATCATTAAGTATATGTTGTGTTTTTAGACAAGCCTAACCATTACTTACCAGAATGGAGAGTGAACTGGTTTGTTGCTCTTTTGTAGCAGGACAGCAATGCTTCGCTAAATATTCTGGTTGACCAGTATACCAACATAACAGCACCACAAGCTGGTGACAATTATACCTAGCATCCAATGTGCCAAAACACGCTATATGCTAGTCTGTGTATTTTATTTTGTAAATTCATGTTGCCTTTTTTACTAAACAGTTGCTTGTACAATGACAATATCAGGATATTAATATTAAATATATATTTTACAAAGGTTTCTTTGGCTTGTAAAGAGGGGTTGGGGTCTTTCAGACAACACACAACACTAGAGTTAGCTCTTTTTTTTTTTAATGACCCGTCTTTATAACTATGCTTTAGAGTCATTTTTCTTAACAAGAAAACATTCGAGTCATTAAGTGGAATTTACCGTGCACTTCATCATACACTTGCTTTTGCAATTCTGTGATCATCTGGAATCATTTATATTACATTGTGTGTTTATAAGCTTCTGCACATATATTGTGCAGACATTAAACATATAAAAAGCTGAGGCCACAGCCAATATGTCTTTAGTGAAAGTCATGTCTAACCCTGTGACATTCTAAATCAATGATGGAACAGGAAAACTAGACAAATAATTTCCTTCAACTTCAAAAAAAGTACAAATTGGAGAGAGGAGACTGCTGACATAATGGACATGTCCTACTTCTGCAGCAAGAGCTCTGGACAATGGAAAACACAACATGACGACCACTAGCACCTCATCACTCCGCTCTGTCTCACCGAAGTCTGGAGAGACATGATTTCAATAAGTACTGGTGTGCTATCAAAATGAAGTCTAAGAATGACTGCAATTGGGGTTACATCTGGTACACATACTTAACCGACCTTACCTATTAGCTACGGCAAGAAATGAGGTCGTTGAACTTGCTTTTGACACAACAATTAAATTTTCCTTTTTGTACTGAATGCGGTGATGGGAATGTCACACTGGGCAGTGGTGCTGGTTTTAGAATGCATCTGGCTGGCCGTTTTGAACTGGGCTGAAAGGCATGTTTTCCGGTCAAACATACCATTGAACCTAGATCACATAGACTTAAGGGAAATGTGCACCTTACAGTTATAAATATATCTGCGGATGAGTTATGAAGCAATGGGTTTTGGGACAATGCATGGACCAGATTTGTCTATGCAATTGCCAATACCTAATATCCTTGCTATTCATTTAATTTCTTGAAGCCATTTCCTGCACTTGATTCCTCTGATTGTTTTCCAGTAGGACACTGGATTTCCTACTTCCGATTGCAAAATATTTCTTGACCTAAACCTGAAGTTTGGCCTGAATGTGAATTACTATTGAATATTGTCAAACAACTGTGAATAGACTGGACAGATGGAATTTAAATAAAATAAATCTTGAAAGCATTATGTACATTTAAGTTCAAGTGAAAGCTTTTTGAACACTGGCTTGACCTTCTCATATCATATATATTTGTTTTTGTTTGTGCACAAAATGTACATTTTCCAATATTATCATTCTATAGGACAATTCAGGAAAAGCCTATCCTACCATTGTGGTCACCCAAAATCCCTTTGCAGACATGGCTGCTTCTGAGGGATGGGTATCTAAACAAAGGCTCACCCCCAAGGTCAAAAGCAGTGACCCCTGCTGGCCCAGTGATGGACTGGCACCTGTCCAGGAAACACTTACATCAAAGCCCTGTGTTCTCCTGGGATAGGCAAAGCCCTGCAACACTGACAAAAATAGGCAGGGATAAAACATGGGGGAAATAAAATAAAACCTCTCTTAATTTTTCAGTATAACAACTACACATTACACATTACAGATGAGAAGACTCAGTCTAAACTCCTCTTTTTCCTGATCATGGTAAAGTATAGTCAGACCTCACTATTAATTCCCATGTTTTGGATGTAACTTATTGAGTGTCCAAAAACCTTCGTCCATATCATTCATTACTTTGAGAAAAAATGGGATGTTTAAATATGCTGGATTAAAAGTTTACTATAAAATAATTATTAAGAGTAACAACATACCATGGCTGCATCGATGAACCCAGTAATATCCAAAGTCCACTCCAAAAAATGCTAGCCACCAAGTCCAAGCTGAGTCCCAGGGCAGCTCCAAAATGTGGAAATGGTTCCAAACGTAAATGTAACCTGATATCTCTAAACTTCGCACAATGAGACTGAGTGAAACAAAACATGCAGTTAGTTCATGCGCAAAGATAAAAAGATTAATTTCTAAACAATTTGCAGAGAAATATCAGTTTGTCACTTAAAGCATAGAAGCTTTGCATACATAAAGCTCAACCTAATCAAAACCAAATAAAATAGCATCTTATAAAACACTGCTTTTATCTGGAGACTACTGTCATTTCACTTTGATACTGTAGCTCTATTCGGACTGGATTTATTTCTTAGGAGGTTATATATTCACACATTTCCATACTAAATAAACTCCTGCATTTTAATATTAATAATATTTCTGCAGGATGAGCGAGTTTTCACCGGTCATTAATTCCAGAAATATAAAAAATAATAAAAGCATGCATTAAATCTATAGTAAATATTTATACCTGTCTTTGTCATTAATAGCAGCTCTCTATTAGTTGATGGTATCTGTACGGATGCTTACATCTCGTAATAACAATGCTGAAGTAAATGCTGTTCTGCAGCAACACTGATGAGAGAAAATCTCTCACAACATATACAAGGAACTGTGAATCATGACAGGACTATAAGTATAAGCGCACCACTAAGCAGTAAGAAAACATTAAGACTGCCAATCTCAAAAGAAATAAAATGATACAGTAGCACTTAAAAAAAAGGAATATACCCCAGCATCCTATGTAAATTGAATCATGTGAAGTATTTTTACTCGGGGTAACAATGATCAAGACAAAATGTACGGTCATGCCAAAATGGGATGACCTGCATTATCAGATTAGATTATGTAATTTTTTTTATCCCCAGAAAGTGAAGTCACTAGGCTCAGACCAAGATCTAGTTCTCAAATTATTTTAATTGCAGGAGACTAAAAAATATTGTTGTTAGAATTTTTATACATTAAATGTACATATTATTTTGAATTATTATTCTTCAGAAATAAAAAATTAACATTTTCTCTTAATTTTTTAAGATATGATGAAGCCGCAGTAGAACGCTGTTTTACAGTGTTACTTTTATACTTTTATACTTTTATTTCTAGTCATTACTGATCAATTTGGATGTGCATTGTTTACAATTCATCAATAAAAAGGATTGTCTTTTATCGAATGTAAATTCATTAGAGAAAGAAACAATGTGTGAGAAAATCGAATTGTGAATTTAAGTGTTGTGACTCTTATAGAATTGTGAGCAGTGTATTGTTACACCCCTAAACTTCACTGCAATAGCCACAAATTAGGCCTGCTTTGGCAGAACATATAGCACACAAAAAGATATTTAGA
The DNA here is from genome assembly GCA_033117975.1 of Parotocinclus spilosoma. Lineage (NCBI taxonomy): Eukaryota > Metazoa > Chordata > Actinopteri > Siluriformes > Loricariidae > Parotocinclus > Parotocinclus spilosoma. The sequence goes on along the minus strand of JAVSBV010159728.1, from coordinate 10,190 downwards.
TACATCCTAAAATTATTAATCTTATTAAGCAGATCTAAACTGAAAATCAGAACTTTATTTTGCCACATAAAGTACAAAGGTGAACTCACTGAGGCAGACGGGACACCATTCCCGCTGACAGAGATGTAGTCCCGTCGTTGATTTTGAAGATGTTTTTTCCATTCTTTAGCCAACCCACCAATATTTCCAATACGATCAAAAAAGTAAAGAATGGAGTAGCCTACACGACACAAAAGGAAGAAAAAGATTGAACTGTGCTGCAATGAAATTCACTTCATATGTGACGTTTTAATAGCTTTCATAATGAGTCTCCTGTAGCACACTAAAATTTATAAGACTTTATAATATATTCACTTTCTAAGACATTTATGAGACCGTTTATCCTGGTCAGGACGACAAAGGGTCTATCCAGGGATCTACAGGGTGCAGACGAGTGCACACTTTGAACAGGTCACCAGCCCAACACAGAGCTCTGCGGAGTTCACTATTACAGCTCTGGCAGGAAATAACGTCCGCTGACTGGTCGCCCCTCTCCAGAGGTATCGACAGGGATAACCATTCGGGGCTTGATCCCTGAACAATTGGTATGAAATTAAGCTTGTTTTGTTTGGAACTGCCCCTGACTGTGCAGCAGAACTTTAGATTGAAATTACATTTCTACTAGCAGTAATAATGAAAATAGGTCAGTGATACCAGTATATGTTGTAATTTAGAAAATAGTATGTATGTACAATATGCAAAATAACACAGAAGAAAGGTGGCCATGAAATAATAATATCCATGTTAAGTGGATAATGGAGGGCAACAGTTTAGAAATGTAAGTGCAGCACATACCATACACTTGATTACTTGATTCGATTCAATTGCGATACATTCTCAATACAGAACCACATGAATTAGTATTATTGTCTCACATGTTGATATCCCTGAACACTTTTAACCCTAGGTGTTTTGAGCACTTGATGTTTTGAAAGCCTAAAAACATTCCCCTATCACAGATATGTGCAGTAATGCCTGCATGAAACCTGATCTGATCAGAAGGCACCAGAACTTGGATCATTACAGCGATGGGCTAGAGAATGGGTAGTGGAATAATGTAGCACACTTAGGTGTGCCAAAATGTTTAAGTTCCAGGTACGTCACAGCTACCAGTTACAGGGGTAGTACAGGGGTATTTGGCAATTCCGGAGAGTTTTCTCATAAAGTTGTAATATCACAGGTCACTCTGTGCACAGTCACATATGGGATTCAAACTGTGAGCCACAGCAGATCATGTCATTATTTTTCTTGCTGAGCCATGTGTCCCCAACACACTCACACTTCAGGGTGAACCACACCACTCAGGACCCCCTATTACACGCAACTCTAGCCACATCTGTTCGCTGTTTGTAACGAACATCAGCACTATGCCATCATCTTGCAGAAACTTGGGGTTTGACAGGATTCTCACTTATTGACACTATATCACATAATCAATCAAATTTTCAAATTTACCCACAAAATAGTATCATATGACCTGCAGACTTATTTCATGTGTGCGAGGTGCAATTAGGAGGAGTTTTTTGATCCCCATAAAAAGCCCTCCAGATTTGGCAGTGCAATACTTTCTTTTATTCAAAGCCTTCGTTTAGGCAGTAACATACTTCGAGCTTGTGAAAATCGTTCAGGGATTCTTAACAGTTTTATAGAAAGCTTTGTCTGTGAAGGCAGAGCTCATCAGAAAAATTACATTTGTGAAGCAGATGTTAGCGTTTCTCTCTCTTTCTCTTTGTCTCTGGCTTTTTGAGTTGGTGGTGTATATATTTATATAACTGTGTGTTTTACAATGGAAATACAGATGACTCACAAAACACCAATCTCAGCTGAAATCCTACTCGTTTTCCCATCAACGCACTTTTTAGAATGGATGATCCCATGCTACTCCGGGTCCAAATTCAAATAACATTCAAAATAGGGGTAAAATGATACACTACTGTAATTGCCAGATATTGAAAGCATATTTCCTGATGCTCCAGCTCATTCTATGCATGTACACGCATGCACGTACAGACGCAAGCACTGAAAGGGAACGCCAGAAACGAAATAAAGTTAAGTAATCACTGCGAAAAAGGTTAATGACTGCAATCCAGACCTATGCTGATTGGTTAACTGGCCTCTCTTAAACATGTTTATATAGATTTATTGAAACATTAGCCTTTAACCTCAAATAAAAATGTGTCTGTTTGGTTCCAGCCAAAACCAAATCACACCCACAATTAAAATCTGAGGGGTTTTAAACGTGAGAAATTACACAAGTTTACGCTTGCTGTGGGCATCAGAGGAACTTCTAATGTGAGATAAACAGTTCCAGACTGAAGTCTTTGAGGACTTCTCTAAAAAACACTAACAAGGCCTCACCCTGCAAATTAGTTTTTAAGACATTTTATTCAAGCTTTTAAAACAATTAACCATGGCCTCAGTAAATATATGACTTCTTATGGCTTCTTATTTTCCCCCACGTTGTATCCCCCACAAGGCCAAGCCAGGGTCACTGGGGTCCAGAGCCTAACCCGAAGAATGGGGAGCACCAACGAGCCCTGGAAGGAATATCAGACCATCACAGGACCATCAGTGGTGGCTGTTAGATCATCATGATTATCTACCAACTGGCCTCTTCTCCTTCAGACACAGCCAATTGTGCCTGCTTGTGATGATGACCTAGTTGAGGGCACAGTTAACACTCGATACCAGGTCACGACATTGGTGGGAGAGTGTACATGTACAGTTGTGTTTACTATTGTAAACTGTGCTTACAATTATGAAAAACCTGAAACCACATTATCACATACATTTTAGATTTGTAAGTATTTTAAGCATGTACCAGTTTGAAAACCACTGAATTATATGATAGATTCAATAAGTTTTAAATGCTATAGTTTAGATCCTGTTTTCTTATATTCTTCATAATAGTTATAATATTCCTGTATTCAATAGTTTTAATGTTTTAATTTTTACATTTATTTAAACTATAAACAACACAAACTAGACCATAAACTTAATCATTTGGTAATTTGAAATATTTAAATCTTATGTATATCATCTAGACTGACCAAAATGATTGGGTTGTTTTTTGAGTGTGTGAAACCCAAGGTTTCTTCCTTATCATGTTTGGGAAGTTTTTCCTTTCCACTGTCGCCCTTGGTTTGCTCAGTGAGCGCTCTGAGTCCATATCTTTGTAAAGCTATTTTGAGACGATGCTCTGTTGTAACAAGCACTACAAAAATACATTTGGCTTGACTTAATGCAATTGCAATCATATGTCTAGCGCTCATACGCATTTAAAACTCCTTTTAATTTATTTTAATTGCAGCAGACTAAAGATTCTCGTTGTTTAAATTTTTACAAGAAAAGTACATAATAAATTAAGTTGATGTTTTTTTAGAAAAATAAGTACATGTTTTCAATTGGATATTTACGATATGGTGAAGCTGCAAAGGAGAATTTTCTTTTTTTTTCTAGTCATTTATTACTAGTCAGTTTTTGTTTTGCATTGTTTACATTTCAGAAATGAAAAAAAATGTGAGAAAATCAAAATGTGAAATGGACGGTTTCCAAAGAGGTGCAACAAAGGCTTAAAGTATTTCTTGAAATGGCTTAAATATGCTGAAGGGTAAAAGGACCCACTCGAGACATCATGACAGAATCAATCATCCTTGGGCAGATAATTGCATTGCTAATTGCATAAATAAACATTAGTTGAATTAACTAAAAATATACATAATAAAGTAAAAAGTCAAGTCCAAAACAGATGTTACGTACCCAGAGGAAGGACATATGTAATTTAAGGCAACACCGTGATTACAGAGTTCAGTAAGAGTTCAGTCAGTGCTAGAATAAAGTATGACTGTTAAAAGATTAGTGTTTCAAGACTCCAGTGATCTTGCAGTTATACTATGGACGCCCATGACAACCAGCAATTCAGCAAAGCAGCTCATACTATTAACTTTATAAATTACTAAATGCTTCCAACAAACAAAAAATAAAGCTGCAGTGTGACTTTTAATACAATTAATATCTTAATTGTGACACCATTGTGTAGCGACACAGATAAGCAAATCACATTAAAGTATGGCAAAGGTTACAAACTGCAAGACCGCTTTCTTAGCACATAGTTACATAACCAGTTATATGCTGCTTTAACCTACGTATAAATGAGGTTATTGAGTATGTTGCATATATTTAGCTACTATAAATAAATATCTTAGCATACAAATCTATAAATCGAAATTCAGATACTAACTTTTCACGACCGACGTGAAAAAGGAGTGAAGAAACAGCTCCAAGAGCTCATGTGGAGGTGCTTTGGTTTTGAAAAGACGAATGTTGCACAAAAGACGGTAGGCAATCTACCTCATAAATTACTTGCCATTAAAGACAGCTTGACAAATAACTTTTTTCAACATTTGAGATCCAAGCTGGCAATATGTAGATCATGACAAACTTCGAGTCAGCTGTTCATGAAAGCCTAAATCAGCCAAAGTACCAGCACAAAAACACACTCAGCAAGCTTTATACGAATAATTTTTACAAAAAAGTGCAACACACAGCAAGGCATAAATGCTGTCAACAATTACATTGGGAAAAACAATGCCAATTTTATCAGATGTGAACTATTGAACACTTCAAGATACAAACTGCCATAGTATCTACCAAAGTATGTCTAATTATTGCTATTACTCAAATCAGAGAATATATTTATAGATAGAGATATTTATTTTACAATATTGGGAGTATTTACCTACTCTGTGTCCAGATTCTGCATCCAAGTTTAAAGTAATCTGACATGCAATTGTAAATGTAATTGGTATTGTGCTGTAAATATACATGTTATTTTCAAATATAGAAAATACATTTCTTGATTTGGCTGAGATTTCGATTTTAGTATATTGTTCTCTTTGTGACCTGACGTTATGAAACTGTTTAATTTCAACCCCAGATTCACCTTCACAAGACGTGTTGGAATGATTCAATACCTGGCCATGTAGCCAGCAATCACTGCTAAAATTGAGATTAATTGAAATCCTTTTCATTTAATTACTTTTAATGTCCCTGGAGGCAACAGCTGACTTTCTTATGCTAACGCAGAAGGATAGTAACTGCAAAAACAAAGAAAGCAGTGATTCAATCAATTGTGTGAAGGAATAAAATAGTACATTGGAAATGTTTGTTGCTAACACTGCAACTGGATACAACTGCAATTTGATTTGCATAATATTAACCCGTGATATGTCACAATGTCATTAACTGACGAAGAGAAGTCATTAATTAGGTGAACGTCTTACTCACAATGCTAACACAAGGGACTTGGATAAGGGCCAATTCCAACCCTGATTACTAGTAAGGAGCCTTAAATATTAAGCCACCATTGAACGACCATTATCAAAGAAGCAATAGGAATCTTATCTGCATACTGAACACTTTCGCAATATTAGTACTGTGCAGTCCAGTGCTGTCATAATGATTAACATAGTGTAGATAGGGCATTCTGAAGAAGAAAAATGTGTATTTTTACACTTTAATGTCATAAGGCCATAATGTGGTCATAGTTTTTATTCTCATCCACATCATTAAATTTCAGCATCTCTTGAGATAACATACTTGAATTATTTTCAGGTATGAGCCACTGAACGCCCATCCAATCAACGTCTGTTAAGTGCTGGACCAACCAAGATCTTATAAATTATAATAGTATGTGAGTAACAACCTTAATGTGTGTGTGCTAGATCTCTTGTTAGCTCAAATATGGACTAAAGACTGTTCACACATCTCAAGGCTTATCTTATTTTTAGGGAGAAACCTTGCAGGCAAATAAATCTGTATTTATACAAGAAAAGGATTACATTACATTGTTATTCTACAAAAATGAAAATGAATAGAACAGTGCAAAGCTACACAAAAACACAGTAAGACAGTCACACAGATACATTGTTAGTCAAACACAAAAGGACTGTACTTAAAAAACACATATTGAATGTAAGAATTATTGTACGGCAGTATGGCACTGATAGAATAGGGCATTTTGTTTACAAGTCTGTTTGTTTGTTTACATTTTTGTTAAATGTTCCTAGTAATTTTCTTTAATTGCAATGGACTTAAGTTTGATTGCTAAATGTATACAAGAAAATGTGCATTATTGTTTACACTACAGAAATAAAAAGGTATGTCTTTTCTCAAATGTAATCGTGAGGAAATCAAATCATGAACACATTATTGTGAATCGAATTGAATCATAAGCACCCCTACTTTTTTGTGTAAGTTACTCATGTTTGTGTTAAACACGCTACTTAAGTGTAACAACCTGTAAAAGGTTGCCTGTATATTCTCTCCACCCCATAACTCCAAGTGTTTGGCTTAAGGTGTGTTTTGAGTGCTACTTAGTCAGCTAAAAAAGTCCCCCTTTATAAATAGTACATTAAGAAGTAGCAAGTAGGGAGACTAAAGAAAAAATAAGCAAAAATAAGCTGTGGAGAAACAACTCCAAAAAGAAAACAACAAATTTAAAAAGACATTTAAAACAGCAACACCTCAGTGAATACTGAAAAAATTAACAAATGAAAAGAGATTCAAACTTAATGCTATTGTTAAGTGGCACACACCTTGCTTTAGAAGCTCTAGTACGGCACAATAATTATAATTGTAGTATAAAGGCTCGGTTTTCCAGCAGCAACAAACTAAATTAAGCATGATCAAGTAGTTTTGGGGATAGCATTAGCATGATGTAATGTGAGGCACATCTAGTGTCTGCTAAACTCCACACAGAACCAGCCCCTATTCTGAGGATGCGGGCCAGAATGGTTCAGCTACTGTGTTGGTTCTCATTGCTGAGCCACCCACTTTCACTTTTGGTGAGGTGCACAATAGTGGGAAGTTCAGTTCTTAAGAAAAAAGTATAATTAGGGCTTTAGTCTCATCTCTCCACACATTACAAATAGGCTTTTTTAATACTGGTTTTGGCAAGTCATTGAATTATCTACCACAGTGACCTCATGCAGCTAAATAACCTCTTTAAGCCTGTTAACTGTCCTATATTCCTCCTGTAACCTACTTTATCACGCTACATAAAAACTCCTATAATTGTGATTTTAACACACTGTTGGTTTAGCCATAAACAACGACCCACGTAAGCCTATACTGGTTGATGGGAGAGTCAGACAGATCTGCCACATTATGTGTAAATGAGACTTAAAATAAAGGGTATGAAAGAGGCATGAGTGAAGGGTACTTCATCTATATAACACATACACACATATGGAAAATAGTAAGTGTGCAGTGTCCTGAAGGTCTGAACACCCTCCTGATGGAGTACAATCCAATTCTTTATGGATTTCAGCAAGTGTACTTCCCATAAAGTACACAGCATGATACCCAAGTGACTTAATCCAAACACCTGTAAATTATGGAAGCTCCTAGGCTGGGGGAAGTTAAATCTCAAACATGACAAATAGCCCTAAAACTAAAGTTAGCAAAACCACAAGTCACCTAACCTTGCATTTGATCTATGAATTCCTTTTAGTCCCACTCACACATCCATAAACGGCTCTCACTTGTGTTTCAAATAACATACTACGGTTTAACAGTTTGACGTATTTCCCATGTACTAATATTCAAATTAATCTAAAGGATAAAACATTGGTCTTGACACCAAAGTTGTCTGTTCATTCATTTTAACAACAAATCATCGATTTTAATTTAGCAGACGCCCTTATCCATGCGACTTATATATTCTTACAATTCAAACAATGCTGGGTTAAGAGCCTTGCTTAAAGGCCCAACTGTGGCAGCTTAGTAGAGGTGGGATTTGAACCCAGGATCATCAGGTCTAGAGTCCAGTGCCTTACCACCTAGGCTACCACAGTACATACTAGCTGAACACTCAGAGAAAACTCACATGAAAATGAACACACATCATTAACAGATCCAGTCCAGATTTGTGAGGTCAAAAACAAAGGTTTGGATAGTATGGAAAAAGAAAACAATGTTTCTTACATCTTACTTTGGCTTTTATTTTACATTTATATCAGGTCAACATTGTTTCATTTGTTAATAAACATAAGTCCTGCATTTCATAAAATGTGTTGTACAGTTTGGGCTTGCAACGAGGTAACAAAAATACAATTAATGATTTGATTGCAAACAGGTGATGGCAACAGGTGATTGTACTCATAATTTAGTACAAAAGTAGTATCCACGAAATACAGTCGTTTTTGCAAAGATTGGCAGCGGATCTCCAGTTTGTCAACAAAAGTGTGGAAAAATGTTTAAGAACAATGCAAAAGCGCCTGCTGCACACATTACTAATGCATAACTGACATGTTGGGACATGTCCCCAACAGAGAATGTATTGATAGACCTTAAGATGTATTGGCAGGACCAATGGGACAAAATAACACATGAAACACTAAATTGCTTGGTATCCTCTGCACAAAACCTCTTTCTTACTGTCCCAACTTTTTCTGATTTGTAAAGCTTTTTAGTTCAATCAGGATCCCATATAATCAGGAAACAAGTGTTTCTTTTCATTTGAACAGCATTTGTATAGAAACAAAACAGCACTAATGGTTGTGTTGACGGTACAAACTCAGTGCTGCTTTGGTGCGATGTGGAAATTGATGAGGTCCTGAGTGACATCACAGATCATCAAACATTCTTTTGTTACTCAGATGGTCAGAAACACTTGTACTTGGTTTCTGATCACACGTCGTACCGTCTACAGAGACCATTTCTCATACACATGTTCCTGTGCTGAAAGCAGACAGCACAGACTGTGTAAAACACTGATTGTATTAATGAATGTGGTGTATAAACTTGTTTACAGTTAGTTTATTCTGTAACAGCGTGAATAATTGTTTAATGCAATGTGATGAATACTTCTTGATGACTTCGTGCACCTCAAAAGCCTTGTTGTTTAGGAAATGACCTGACCCAGTCACCTGGACAAAATAATATGTCCCTTATTAAAGTGGCTCAGGTGTTTACTTTTTACATTTCCTACATCCACCGTGTCACATGATTACAGTCCCCCTACCTTCTAATATATCACATAGCACATGTTGTAACAGGATCAAAGTTGTGTTATGTGGTCTCTGTTTGTGTGAATATTTTGATTCTTTGGCTCACCTATCCCACATATCAGGAAAGAGCAGGAAAAAGTACATCCTGAACAGAAAACACTAGTTGAGCAGGGTGATCCCTAATTATCCTCCTATCCCTCAGGCACAGCCAATCATGTCTGCATGTGACGATTGACCCAGTTGGAAGGAATCAAAGGCTTCCAAGCCATGCTGTGTATAATAATTAATTTAACAAAATGATAATAATAATCATGGTTACAGTAACATGAAAAGATATGTGATACGGATTAAGGAATGAATGAAATAATTAATAATAAAAGCACATATAATAATTTAACTACAAATGAGGAGCATCTTGTATAAGGGTGAATAAGCCTTCGTATACCTGTAGCTTAGCTCATCAGCCATTGCAGTTGTTAGTATGAATAAAGAATCAGTAACAGACCAAAGTGTAAACGAGTATTCTGGAAGTGGACTGGAGTTTAGGTTTACTTTACTGTTGTAATTTCTTACATGGATAATAGCCTGCATATGTACCCACAGTTGTGTGTTTTAAAATTGCCACCAATTTTGGTTTTCACAAAGGTTGCTGTATCAGTTTTTATTTTGCTAAATTGTATTAACTCTAGATTCTGAAGAGTGATCAGATTAAGTTATTCCCTGCCATGAAAATGACCATATCACAAAAATTACTGCATTCCAATCACTGTATTTCAGCCTTACAAAAGGCCTGCTAACATCATTTCAGTGATGATCTCATTAGCTCAGGAGAAAAGGTTAATGAGGACAAGACAGCTGATATCACCCTGTCATGCGTATTAGAAGCGCAGACTGGTTGCTTTAAAAGTGTAGTGGTGCTTTTGAGTTTTCTTCTCTGGTTACCTCCAAGGAAACATGTGCAGTCATCATTGCATTGCATCAAAAGGGTTTCACAAGCAATTAGCACTAGGGCTGCCACAAACGATTATTTTAATAGTCGACTAATCACCGATTATTTTTTTAAGATTAGTCGACTAATCGGATCATACGTTAATTGAATATAAAACATACAGCTTATCGCACTAGAATGCACCTGCTATT
>JAVSBV010159707.1:0-14625 GCA_033117975.1 Parotocinclus spilosoma | reverse complement strand
AGCAGACGCCCTTATCCAGAGCGACTTACAACTCATACAGTCTTACAATCCAAGCTATGGTGGGTTAAGGGTCTTGCCTAAGGACCCAACTGTGGCAGCTTGGCAGAGGTGGGATTTGAACCCAGGACCATCAAGGTTTATTCAGGTCCAGAGTCCAGTACCTTATGTTCAACACGGTTCAAAAGAGTTGGGACGGGGGGCGTGGTTACCCCAAAACAATGTTTTTTTCAGCAAGCACAAAACAGCCGTTAATCAAAAACGATGCTGTTTTCGGTGGTCGGACGAGTGCCTTAATTCTACGCTGTAAAGCTGAACGCGTTGAGACGATTGACTATTTCGATTTCACGAGTGTCTACGCCGTACGTTAATAGCATCGTGAGATATCCCATAGGCCATCCTGAAGTTCTATTCCATGACTTTGAAAGAATCAAAAATGACTTTGGCATTGCCAGATTGAAAGTTTGACCTCTTCGGGAAAGTTTCCTCTAGGTAAGACGTGCGAGAGTCTTATGCTTATGCAAACATTACTGATCATACAAGACATCCTCTACACTGGATGTCCAATTTATTAGAGACACCATTAGAGACCATATCGTAGTGCATTGGACCTATTGGGTCTGTTAGGTGTTTCTGCTGAAGACTAACCAACTGCCATCAAGGGATGAGTTTGGTCAGCCACAGTGCTCCGGTAAGTCCTGCTGTCCAAACGTAAATCCACAGGTACCAGAGGAACCAGGGGGTGCAACAAAAACATTCCCAACCCCTTACTGGGCTCACGTGTAAAATTCCTAAACACGGAAGCTCTAAATGTGAAATTTAAAATCTGATGTTTAAGAAGCCCAATAAAGGAATGGATGAAATGTAACACCAAACCTGAAATGTTTTTATTATCGGACACATCACTGCAAACATCTATCAGCACAAACAGGAGTGGTGTCTACACATTTTTACAAGATACTAAAAAAAAGATCTTTAGATCTTTATACAAGTCCAGAATTTTAAAATCTGCTAGGGCGTTCAAATTGGTGTGCTTAAAACAATAGTAGACATTTAGCTTCTATAAAAACAACGTCGATCTTCTATTTTATTTTAAAATCAGCCAGCTAAATGTCGTAATAAAGAAAGAACTCCAAATAAAGGGAAAAAAATGTAGTGAACTGTTTAAAGTGAAGGCACACAGACGTTCTAAAACCTTGCCATTACCTTCCTTGGGGTTTATAGTTTATAAGTGATTGTCAGAGAATAAATAAAAGCAGAACACAAATGGAAAGAGAGAGAGAGAGAGAGAGAGAGAAAGGAGATCAAACACTTTTTTTTAACAACTTTAAATAAATTAAAACTGAACTAATAGGTTTGGGTTTGTATCCAAAAGTGTTTGGGTTCTGAATCACGCTTTATCCTGAGGCATCGTTCACGTTCTCGCCACGCCCTCGCGCAGGTCATCACTAAAAATGATAATGGAACAAGAAGCATGGTTAGTTTGAGCTAAACATACATCATTATATTATAATAACAATCGTAAAATGAGGATTTAAAAAGTAGAACCAGGCTGTGTAGAAATATCGTCTGCATTCTCACACCTGCATCTCGGAGGCTTCCAAACCCAGCGCTTGTGCCTCTTCAGGGGTTAGCTCATTCCTTAAAGTCCTTCTCACTGAGGGGGAGAGACAGCGGTACAGGGTTAGCTTACACCCTTATTCACTATCCCACTTACAAACGGACAATCTGTCGTACTTGATTTGCGGTTAGCCCGGGACCGCCTCCGTTCACGGAGATGCGAGCGATCTCGGGGACTCTCAGTGGCCGAACGCACTATCCGTTCCATGATCTCGTCGGCAGTATCGTCGGTCATGGCGTCCTCGTTAGCAGCTGCCCAGGCGGTACGAGCTGTGGAAGAACAGAAATGGTTTTAGAAACATTCTCAGCCCTTCTGTTACCTAATTTGTTCGTACCATGATCGTAACAAACGTGTTGTGAATGGTACGGTATGAAAATGGACACTTATCATACTGTGTACTAAGAGTTTACATCATTAGTCATTTTTACTACATTAACATTTATATCATTTAGCAGACGACCTTATCCAGAGCGACTTACAATTAGCCCTGTGCTGTGGCAGATGTGGGTTTTGAATCCTGGACCTTCTGGCCCATAGTCCAGTACCTTAACCACTAGGCTACTAGGCTACCATGATCCTTTCTTACTCCGGTACCTCAAGTTAATTCAAGTCAGATTTTCTATAGCACTTTTTTAAATAAAATAATGTCTCAAAGCTGCTTTCTTTTTTTTTCAGAGCTGATGTTCCGGTACCAGTTCCAGCACCACACACTTAGATGTTCCTCCACCTCAACATCACCTATACTGGTCTCCATCATCAGAACCCAGTCCCACCAGAGCGCAGGAACTCCCTCAGTCATTTCATTTTTTGGTTTAAATCCTATCTGGCCGACCGGTACCAGTTTGTTTTGGTAAATAATCAACGCTCCAAGCTCTCAAAAGTAAAGTACGGTGTCCCTCAGGGGTCGGTGCTTGGCCCACTATTATTCTCCCTATATACAGGGTTCCCCCGCCTCTTCACGGTTCACCTTTCGCTGACTCGTTTCCAAAATATATGAATGGAAAAATGATAGTTTCCTGGGTTTTTGGGGAACTTTTGCATTTGAAAAAAAAAAAATAAATCACAACATTTATAATGAATATATATAAAATATGAATTCTAACAATAAAGGAGTGTTCTAAAGGATAAAAATGTGATGATTTACAGAAAATAGCTGTTGTAGCTACACAATGTGTCGGATATTTTGGTGCTGTGAGCTCGGTAGGGGCGGAGCATGTGCGATACGAGAGTGATGGATGGTGTGTTAAGTAAAGAGAACGTTCCATTACTTCAGCGTGTTGCTTCATTATATAACAGTTCTAAACACTACATTAGCGTATTTTCGTTTCTCGCAGTCGGTCCTGGAACGTAACCCCCACCGTAATCGAGGGAACACTCTAAATATATATATATATATATTATTGGGACATTGTCCCCTGACAACCCTTTGGTGGGATTGATTCAAACTCAATTTTAATAAAAGGGTACATATCTATGTGTAACCTCTTCTCCAAACGGCTGGTTTCCTTTGATAGTAAAAGCATAATTAGATTAGAATGAGATTTGGAAATGTTTAAAAAAAAAAAGAAAACTGATATTTAAGATAATGCAATTTGATTTGAACCGTCTTGTTAGGAAAGGACGCTTTCTTTTCCATATTCCTGCATCTTTGGTACTATTTCTCTCTCATTCTGACCAGTTATTTAGTCTATGCAGCCCCTACCCCTACCCCCCTACCCCCCTACCCCCATGGTCTATGTCTGCTTATTAGGAGTATTCGGGAGAAAACACCCTTGATTTGAGCAGAAAATCGAACCCATGCTTTTCATCTCTTTTCCCCCTTGGCCACCCTTTAGGCCGCCGCCTCACTCACTCACTCAAACAAACAAAAAACAAACAGTGGACTAAACTGATTGGACCGATCTCCGTCCCCATAACAATTACGATTACAATTAGCAGCACTGGGTTACTTTAGATATCCCCAAAATGCACCAAAAATGTGCTTCAGGCACTTGCTTCGTGTTTTGCGCTTCTCACTTCTGCTTGGCCTCGGTCTGGCCCGTGTACGGAGTCCTGGGATTCCACCCATCTCGGTGCCGCCACCCTTCTGAGCCTTCTTGAGTACGGCCTTCATGCTTTCATGATCAGCTGCATCCTCCTCGTGGTTCAGTCCCTGGACGTCACTCTTTCCTCCACTTAACGCGTGACTGCTGCTACTGCTGCTGCTGCTAAGAACGAAGTGACTCGTCTGCTTACACACAATCCAGGGTAGCAGTTAGAGCTCTGGTTAACCAACTCAATCCAAAACGAATGCAGATTGACTCATAATGGTTAAGAATCGACTCAGAGTCCTACCTCATTCTCCCCTTCATCTTCAGACTAAAGAGAGGAGAAAATAAACAAATAAAACAGCAGAATTAAGCTCCAATATCGTTCCTGTTTTGCAATCAATATGTTTTTCTGACCGTCCATCGACCAGAACACCACCTCGTTTAGCTTTGCTCCCCCATTCCAGCCTTTTTGGGCCTGGTACCTGCTCGTAGTTCTTCTCAGAACTCGCTAAGAGTGAGGTTAGCGCTGGGAAACCACAACCTCCTCTTCATTTGTTCATTAAGACTAAATTTAGACAACCTCTTTCCAGACATGGAAATCCTGTATTCACTCACTGTCCCGGTGACATCCATGATCATCTTGCCACGGGTTTTGTTCCTCTCGCGATGGTCGGCTCGTTTTTGTTTTTGCTGGAGTATCCTCTCCCGCGTGGTCCGATACTCCAGCGCAAATTCGCTCACAATTTTGCAAAAGCGATGGATGCTGATGTCCCGGATTCCAGATGCCGGATGGCCGAGAAAGAGCAGGAACCCGTGAAACCTGAACATTTTTGAGAGGAAAATATTCGAAACGTATTCATTTCTGACCCAACCTAGAAATGCCGTGACGGGGTGTGTGTGTTACCGATTGACGATCCGGCGGTGGACGGTCTGCAGGATGATGATCCTCCCTGCGCAGTCCTTTAGAAAGTCGGTTAACTTCTGCTTGAGAGAGGGCTTTATCTCGTGCTTGGCAATGAGCTTCAGGTTTTCCCAGGACGCTTTGCAACGGCGCTCCATCTGTGCCAGGTTGTCCTGTAAGAGGTCAAAGTCCACCTGCAGGGAAACCCACACACTCTTCAGTCTGTACGGAATAAACCGTCTTCAGTTATGCCTTTCCCATGCCCTTGTCCCACAACACCTTCTGTAGTGTCCTGACTCTAGACTGGGACTCCAGGATTGTTCTTTTTATTAAGCTAATATCGGCAAAGCACCTCATTAGGTTAGATGTGTCGCATATTTAGTGTCCTAAGCACCAGTCCTTCCTTTGTAGCAGTATTCCTGAGTGAGACGTCCACGCCTGGGACGTTTTTGTCCAATCAGATTTATGTCTATAGCCCCTTTTTTTGTAATGCAGCATTGTCTCAATTTTAGATCATCTTCTAAACTGCATGGCCAATCCCAAATTGAGCAAGCCTAGGACGACAGTGGAAAGGGAACTCCCTAAACTCCCTAAACCTTATCCGACCTGCTTGGGCGGATTAGATGATACGATGGCTTAGCTTCCATCCATCCGTTATCTCACACTGTGGACCGGCCGGCCCGGAACTTGGACTTGTTTGTGTTTTGTTGCGTAATAATAATGGGTTTGTAGGCTTAGAGTTGTAAAATTTAAGTAAGCTAAGCCCTTTGACCAGTCCTCACCCCTTCCCTAGGGTAGACAGGTTATTTATATTTATATATTTGTGTACGTACCTTTGCCGAACGTGTAACAGCACCGATCTCCGAGTAAAGGTCTGTGCTGTCGGGGAAGTTCTCCACCACCGTGCTGCAGACGTGATGCAACAGAGACTGTTTATGCACTGTGTCCTTCACTTCTGGAACCTTCTCCAGGTAGCTTAGCTCAAAACCTTTAGCCTGAACACAACAACCACACACACACACACACACACACACAAACATGGGAATATCAGATCCAATCCGAGCGGTTACCCGTCTTTGCTTTGGATCATTTTACCTGTAAAATAGTTGGCAACTGTTACGGACTTACGATGGCCTGGAACCAACATCGCTGTAGCGTTTCTTCGTGCGGCTAAATGGCAATTTTACCCACAATGCAAAAGTTTTCTCACGTTTGATCCGTTGAGGAAGTTGCCGATGGCCAGTAGAGTTGAGAGGATGTGGCGGAATGTCTTGTTTTTCTCCAGCTGCTCCATGCCTTCCTTCAGGTCCTGCAGTGGCTCTGCTACTTCCTGCCAAACAAGGAACCTTAGATGTTAAAGATGAACTATCCGGAAAGGAAATACGGGTGCGGATTCTATCCTATGATCAGAACTTGAGAATTCAAATAAGCTGGCACCAGATCTCACAGGACCTTCTCACCGCCAGGTCTTTCAATTCACTCCTATTGGGCTTGGTGGTTTGGAGATCCATTTTTACCCAAATATGTTGGGTTTTGCCTCTAATTGGCTCTTACTTGTCACATTTAGGGAAATCTATTCTCATCATGTTAGGGTTCCTACCTCTCCCCGGTGCGTTCGGCCGTCCTCACCGGTCGCCATTACAGAGCCATCGGCGGGGTGGCCTTATATTCCTTATCTTAATTATGTCCAGATCCTGAACAGCTGCTTCGCGTCCTATAAAGGTGTGGTTTTTGTCGCTGTTCGGGGCCAGGTCATCATCGTTCAGACAGGATTCCATCTCTGTTCGGTTCC
Source organism: Parotocinclus spilosoma (assembly GCA_033117975.1). Classification (NCBI taxonomy): domain Eukaryota; kingdom Metazoa; phylum Chordata; class Actinopteri; order Siluriformes; family Loricariidae; genus Parotocinclus; species Parotocinclus spilosoma. The sequence continues at coordinate 8,284 of JAVSBV010159707.1, read as the reverse complement.
GTGTTTGACCACCGGCGCCCTAGTGCCCTTCCGCGTTCCCTAGAGATAGTGGTAAACTCCGGGGGCTAATTAGGGCTGATGGACTGGTATGGGCGGGTAACCCCCGAGGTATTTAGTTAGTTAGGGGCACTTTGAGGGTTTCCCGTTCCGTACCTGTACGCTCCTTGCTCCTAGCCTCACTACAGCCGGGAGTTTGTTCTGAATAGGACACTCCCCAGTCTGGCTTCGTTTTAGAGCTCACGCTCGCCCTCTGGCGCTTTGGCGCTCCACGCGATTTATTCTCGTTCACGTTCCTCGCGTATTTGAGTTTATTTTCGTGTTCTGGCGCTTTGCGCTTTTCGTGTGTTATTCACACTCGTGCTATAAGCCCTGAGCTTATATGCTCGCCTTTTTGCACTTTAGCGATTTATTCGCCCCCTCGCGCTCTCCCTCTTGTGCTGCGGCGTCCTTTTCCTCTCAATAGAGCATCAACTCGGTCTTTGTGTCAGAAGTACACTGTCCGGCGCTCTTGCGCTCTATTTAGTCTGACTCTAGTTGGCGGCTGGCTCGAGGTGTGCCCCGACTAGAGTAACCACCGGGTAAAGACGCACTCTATAAGACGTATCCCGGTTTTGGTTTTTTATCATTGCATGCACATTCGAGCTCACTTTCGCTCCCTGGCGTGTGGACTACCTCCTTGCCTCTCCGTTAAAGTGACGTCCCAAAACTGTGCTTTCAGCACCTTTGCCCCGACTGACTCTTTGGCGTCCTCTCGCAACAAGTTTGCGCGTTGTTCCCACTTGGGACGCAACCTCGGCACGCCCCTTTATCCTTTCAGTTTCATTATGTTAGGAGTCTGACGCTCCGCTCTTTATCCCTTTTTAGTAGTTCTATATCATTTCCCCATTCTTATTATACGACGTGGGATACGCTTATCCCGCATACTTGGGTCCAATTAAAAACCTACCACATCTCGTAACACATCAGGGTTGTGCTCTCAGATATAGGGACAGCTCCTTGGAGACAATGTCCTTATCATGACATGTGGATATGGCTTGTTGTTGTTTTTTACTCAGGAGATAATGTATGCCCATAGTATACATCTAAAAACAAACACTGACCATACCTTCTCCGTGGTGTCGTAGTCCATTTTGAAGGCCCAGAGGTGAAGGCGAGCTGAGAGTTCACTGATCGACGACAGCGTGAGCAAAAAGGACTCTGCACTGCCTAAAGGAACTTCAGGGTTCAGCATGTGAGCTTCCTGAATTTTTTGCTTTTCCTCTTCAGTGGGGACCATCATTAGTAGTTTCTACAAAAAAAAGAGAAGGAGAGAGTCTCGGGCTCCACTGTAGCCCTGTAGAATACCAAAATGTGATGTCATAAGGTGATTGTACCTCGATGCCCTCCTTGTTGAGGGCATACTCATCGAAGTTCAGTATGGCAGATTTGATGGTGCGTGGCGGCGGGAGGACAGTGAGGCCGATGTTGATGGCGTTGCTGCGTTTGGAGTCCAGGATGATGATTTCTTGCCTTTTACCATCTGCTGCTGCTTTCTAATGAAGTGAACATAGAGACAACGCCAACGTTATTTGACAAACACTAACATTCACGAACTCAAGCGCTGTTTATAACATTCGTAGCCACCTACACCCTCCAAAATGCCAACGTAACGTACGAATCAAATTCATCTTTAGCAAAATATACTGTGTGGTTCACTCCTGGTACTCTGGTTTCCTGCCATATCCAATCACACAGCCATTTTCCATTCAAAAACTTCTCCACTGAACACCAAAACTAAGAGCTCACCTTGGTTACACTCATCTCCTTGGACTTGCTCTCAAACAGGACCTCCAGTTTGCCTGTTTCCAGTTTAACAGGTTCCAGTTTGGACCACACGGACATGTGACCTCGCCTCAGTCCCAAAAATCTCGACTCCTCTGGCCGTACCTCGCTCCAGAACAAACGGATCGTCTTCTTATTCTTCTGGAACAAAGGCTGCTCTGGCTGGGGTGGAGGAGGTGGGGTCGGCTTCCCGGCAAATGCTGGCGGTGGCGGAGGAGGCATCATATTAAAGGGGCAGGGCGGTGGAGGAGGTGCCGGAGGCAGGCCCAGATCGCATGAGAAGATCAGACCTCCCGAATCCAGGATGTCCCGGTCGTCCTCGTCAACCAGATCGGTGAAGTTAATGTCGCCGATTCGGAGCTCTCGGGGAGTCGCCATGAGCTGATCCCAGATGTGCTCAGACTCTTTTTTAGGTGGAGTTAATGGTTGGGGTGGGACTGGCTTTTGCTCTTCCAAAACTTCCACCGCCGGAGAGCTGAGTCCCTTGATGACATCTCCAAAGCGTTCGGCAAAGACGCGCACCATTCCACTGTCCAGCTTTTTCTCTCCGCAGTGTTCCTCCTTGGACACGGTTTCGGGCAACGTCTTCGGTCCTTCCTCGTCTAGATTCTGGCCCTCCTTTTCAAGCTCCAGGTCCTCGTCCTCCTCTTCCTCGCATGGTTTCTGATTTTGAGTGTAAAGCATGTTCATGAAGAGCTTGTTGTTCAGAATGTCACTACACTGCTCACCGCTCGGACCTGCAGGAATGACAGTTATTAAAAGAAGCAGACAATCGAATGTTTTTGGGTTTTTTTCCCAACCTGTCTCCCTCCCTCACCTGTCTCCCTCTCCAGAGTGCTGCTGGACGACGAGATGCTGGAGGCCGAGCAGTTATCCCTTTCATTCACTTCCTCATTCTGACGTTCTTTATCGCTTAAGATCCCACTTTCTTCTGCTTCTGCATCCACAGTCGTCTCCACTCCAGCAATCTCCTCCTCTTCCTCTTCTGTCTGTTCTACATCCTGTTCAGCACTGCTCTCCTCCACGTCCTCTTCTGTCTGTTCTACATCCTGTTCAGCACTGCTCTCCTCCACGTCCTCTTCTGTCTGTTCTACATCCTGCTCAGCACTGCTCTCCTCCACGTCCTCTTCTTGTTCTTTTTGTTCTGTCTCTGAACTGGCGAGCGAGTCCGGTCCCAACTCAGTGGGATTGTTATCGTCGAAGTCTCTGATGCCACGAGGTGCCAACCGAACCCGCTCTCGCTCATATTCCTCAGCGCCCAACTGCTCTGCAGACTTAAACCTGATGGATGGGATGGCATTTATTTTGATAAAGAAAGCACCTGGAGGACAGTTTTAATTGATTTTAATTCATACTCACCTTTCCTCTCGAGCTAATCGAGCCTCCTCCATGTTCAGGGCATAATCACGACTACAAAGAAAAATAATTGCATTTTAATAATCCTCAGACAAACTCTTGTCCCCCTGTACCCCCCGGAGCTCTGTGCCCTCGGCGGGCATTCCTTCAGCGCTCCTTTATTTACTACCTGAAATATTAGGCATCTTGTTTTGAGGCTCACCTATGGCGATTTCTCTCCTCCCTCTCGATTTTCTGCAGACGCTCCTCTCGTTCCATCTTCCTCCTCTCTCGCTCTGCAGCCAAAGACTCCTGATGCTGCCGATATGAGGAGGAGAGAAGAAGAGTTGGAGGCCTGATGAAGAGGAAAGTCAGAAATTACCCATGGCTGGTTTGAGAAGTCGACAACCTTGAGCTCGTCCAACCCCTGGAAGTTGCATTTATTTATCATGCATACGCACTGAACAGCACAAGAAACGTAGGACTATGGGCCTGTCTGAGGAGCATCAACAGTGGTGGAACGGCCTGCTAGAATTGGAACTGGACTCAAAGATCAGATATGCTCAGGTTTGGTCCCAAGCTGAGTCTTGGAGCTGTGGGTCTAGATATTTGTAAAGCTGTTCTGAGATGATGCCATATTGTGAACGTCTCAGGTTGGTCTAAGGGTCTAGCAGATCCAGGGTCTGCCTTCTGTGGACCTGACAGACCCTGCACCCAAGGAAATCCTTGGGAGATACCTGGACCGCTCCATTACAGTAGATCTACAGCAGACCTTCTCAATAGCTATGTCAGATATAGTGGTAAATTCCTGTTCTGTCGATCCACCTTTAATTAAAACGTCAGAAGATCACCAACAAGTGAGATGGAAAAATGGACCAGTTCCAGAGTGGGGCTAAGGTTAGAGTAACTAGAGCAGGTGTTGGCATGGTTTCAGTGTTGCTGTTTACCTGTCATTCTGCTGTTTGGTGGGTGTTGCTGGGGCACTAAGAGCTGAGAACGATCTGCTTTGTCTAAAAGACAGAGAAAATGAGAACGTTTAGAAACCAGGACCAAGGAAATTTAGAAAGCGTGGTGCACTGTGGCAGGTTGAGTCTGTGGTCCGGATGCGGACAAGGCACGAGCAGTAGGGTTCGCAAACTGTGATTTTACTTCGAGTGGAGTGAAAGTGGTTTTGTGCAAGAGGAAACAACATCTCGGTGAGGGTCAGAGGACAAACGTGAAGGGCGATAACGCTGTGGATGGTGCTCTTGTTTTCGAGTACCTTTCGGCGTTCTGTTTCGGCTCTGACTCTTCGTCCAAGTCATAGGAAAAGAGGTGAAAAGGCGAGTGAGGGACGTAAGGGAGGGGCTTCTGCGGGTGGGTCGAGCCACGAGTGGGCGGGCTCACGGCAGCGCAGGGGGGCACGCTGATGCATGACTTGCGCCGAGCTAATAACGAAGCTAGCAAGGATGGCTGTTGGCCAACAACCTCGCCGGACACCTCTTTCCTCTCATTCTTATCTTCTTCTTTGGAACTGGGATCTATCTGGTTGCTGACATGGTGGAGAAGGAGACAATGTTCAGCTGACAAACAAGAGTTAACACTTAGCCACACGTATACCCAAAAGAAACCATGGGAAACTGCTGGAGTTAGCCACTCGTCCTCTTAGAGGGCCTGTAGATGGACCAAACGAGAGGAGCAGTGGTTAAAGGGCTGGACTATTGACCTCAAGGTTAGTCGTTTAAGGTGGAGCACTACCAAGCTGCCACAGCCGGCCTCTGGTACGAGGCCCTTAGCCCTCAGGTGCCTCCAGATGTACCTCTGGATGAGTGGAATCCTAATTTTTGTGGTATTTCAGAATCGTAGGTTACCTGGTGATACTCTGACTAAATAGTTTATTTTCTCCCTCTTCGTCATGACCATCATCATCTGAGTTTGACTCTGTGAGTGGAGCCTCCTCCTCCTCCTCCTTCTCACACTCCGAACTGTGGAGGGATGGACGGAGGACGGAGGAGAGACATTCATATAAAGACACGAACGAGAAAAAGTGAGAGAGACAGGGACACAATAACGAGTATACACCGAGTGGCCATTTTATTAGAGAATTTCTCTGGGCGGAAATAGCTCGTTGCTCCTTAACACGGATGGGCTGTAACAGTTTGTCGCTATTTAAGGTAAACAAGATACACGACTGTATAATGCATCGCTGTGGTTCTGAAGGTCCGAAGGTGGAGGTTCATAAAGTGGCCAGTCGGTGTATAAATTAAGAAACAATCCATATGATGTGATGTTTAAAGCACTCGTAATGATAGAGGGAATGACAGGGGTGAATTTACCTGCCCCATCACCTCCCCAAACGGACTCCCTCTCTTCATCACTCTACAGTAACGCCTCCCAGTCCTTACTTCATGTTTCCCAATTTCCAAATCCCGAGTCCTTACTTCATGTTTCCCAGTCTCCAAATTCCCAGTCCTTACTTTTTCTGTTTCTAAGACTCTAAATTCCCAACCAATTACTCGATAAATAAATTACTCATCATCCAAACCAAACAACCAATCAAGCAACATTTGAACCCCTTTAAAAATCTAAACAATTAACCAGCAAATAACTTAACTAAACAACATTCATCTAAACACTTAACCAAACAACCAACCAAACCAAACACATGTTTAAAGTCACTTAAATCGCCTTTCTTCCCCATTGTGGTTCCTAGAATGATGCTGGTTACATGCCTAAATGGATTGAGTTGTTGCCATGTGATTGTGTGTGTGTGTGTGTGTGTGTGTGTTGTGTTGTGTAAGTGAGGGATGTGTACTTTAGCTAGTATACACACCACACAAGCACTTACATGACTGGCAGAGGCTTCAGAGCACACACAGCTACTCTGGAGCGCACGCGCACGCGCACACACACACACACACACACACACACACACACACACACACACACACACACATTGGACCATGCAGTCCCACGTAAATGTTTGTTACACAAGGACTTTTAACATATTGCAAGGTTTCTTACTTCTCCTTCTCTGTACTCTGCATGGAGGCGGGGCTTAGTGGGGAGGCGTGGCCTTGTCTTCCCGACGAGTATCTGCGACTGCGTCGTCTCTCCGAGCTCTCGGATTTAGTCCCGCCCACCCTGGACCTGCGCTTCTCCCGGCATCCAGCAGGCGGCGCCTGACCATCGTCATCACCATCCTCATGACTAAGGGTTGCCTGTAATACCAAAAGAACACCGTATTAGCTCGGGACAAGTGCATATGTGTGTGTGTGTGTGTGTGTGTGTGCGTGTGTGTGTGTGTGTGTGTGTGTGTTCTTCACCTCGTAGATGCTGATTTGTTTCAGTAGTTCAGGATCGACAGTCCTGTGGGAGCTGTATCGTGAGCTCATGAGTTTGATGCCCTGCTCCTCCAAAACGTCCACCACATCATAGAACGAGTCCCGATCAGGCAGTGCTGCCAGAGTCTGCACACACCCACACACACACACACACACACACACACACACACACACACACAGATGTGTACATACTGGCTGCCTGTTACTGTGTGTGTATAATACAAAGTTCCACTCTTTACTTTTAAAGCACTCCGTGGTTTGGGGTCCTGACCTAAACCTAAGATCTTCTGATGCCAGATGGTTCTGGTCCTGGTGGTTCCCAGGTGAAGGCTGAGAACTATGTGGGGTCGATCATTCAGTGATGTCGCCCCCTTCCTCTCGAACTTTCTCCTTTTTTTCTCTACGCTCAAATACCTTTTCTCTCAGAACGTAAAACTTTATTTGATCGTTTTCCACTTCTTCCCCTTCTGGTCTTGGGTAAGGTTATTACCGTAGAGAAAGGTCTACGTATAACCTATCGTTATTATAATAACACAACACAACATTACTCTGTGTGTGTGTGTGTGTGTGTGTGTGTGTGTGTGTGTTTGTACCTTGTTAATAAGGGTCATGGTATAAACCAGCAGCTCCGTGTCCACTCCCTCTTTCTCGTTTAATATCTCCATTGCATTGGACCATTGCTTCTGTCCTGATCAATCAATCAATCAATCAAACCATTAATCAATTAATCAATTAACCAATAACCACCCAGACAAAAACATTTACCAATCATCATTGTAATTACAGTGATTTTAACAAATTTAACCAACAGAAACACTCAACTAATCACAAAACCAACCAACCAACCAACCAATAACAAGACTTAACCAACCACAAAACCAACCAACCACAAAACTAACCAACCAAACAACCAATAACAAGACTTAACCAACCACAAAACCAACCAACCACAAATACAACCAAAAAACCAACCAACCACAAAACTAACCAACCAAACAACCAATAACAAAACTAACCAACCACAAAACCAACCAACCAACCACAAATACAACCAAAAAACCAACCAACCACAAAACTTACCAACCAAACAACCAATAACAAAACTAACCAACCAAACAACCAATAACAAGACTTAACCAACCACAAAACAACCGACAAAACACTACATCAACTAATCAACCCACCAACCACAAAACCAACCAACCACAAATACAACCACAAAACCAACCAACCACAAATACAACCACAAAACTAACCAACCAAACAACCAATAACAAGACTTAACCAACCACAAAACAACCGACAAAACACTAAATCAATTAATCAACCCACCAACCACAAAACCAACCACAAAATGAACCAAATAACCAACCACAAAACCATCCCACAACCAACCAACTGCAAAATGAACCAACCACAAAAAACAATCAACCAATCCACCAACCAACCACAAAACCAACCCCACCAACCAACCCACCAACCACAAAACCAACCAACCAATTAACCAACCAGCCGACCCACCAACCAACCACAAAACCAACCCCACCAACCAACCATGAAACAAACCATTAAACCAACCAACCAATTAACCAGCTCAACAACCACCTAACAAACTGCAAAGTGAACCAACCAACCAAACCACTTACAATAAACTCAACTAATCAAATGACTAGGAGGGAATAAACCAATTAATGATTTTATCAGTCAGTATTATATTATAACATATTATAACATATATATTATTAACATATATATATATATATATATATATATAATGTGTGGTGCATTTTTGTTTCGCATTTATC
>JAVSBV010159696.1:0-14625 GCA_033117975.1 Parotocinclus spilosoma | reverse complement strand
ACATAAAGACAGGAAGAGAAAAGTTACTAATTAAAAGAAAGAAACAATAAATAAGTAACAAGGTAATAGAAAAAAAAAGAATTAATTAGTTAAGAAACAAATTTAAAGTAAAAAAAAAAAAAACGAGAAAAGTTCGGTCTTTAGCTGAAGCAAATTTAGAAAAAAAAAAATGACGAAACGAAACGACGATTTTCGCGTTTGCGGAATGCCGATATTATTTTAAAAATACGAATTTAAAAAAATTGCGAACGTTCTCCGAAGTTCGTAGGGGACGTTCCTAAATGTTCGCGAAGATCGTCAAAAAGAAAATCTTCGCGTTCACCGTAATTTAAGATGATTCATTAAAAAAAAAAAAAAAGCGTTCGGAAAAATGGTGACGGTGACAGAAATAACCATTGGGGGGGGGAACCCCACTATAATCAAATTCGGGGGGGCAAATTCCCAATTCCCGTAGTCGTCATCCAACAGGGTTCAAACGAAGAAGAAGAAAGAAAAAAAAAAAAAAAAAAAAAAGGACAGGAAACGGATATAAAATCTACAAATCCATACTTAAAAAGTCACTTAAAAAAAACAAAAACAAAAAACAAAAAAATCAACCGGAACTGTGACAAACTGTGACGCAAACTGGAACCGTGTTAAGCTTTTGAGTGCTTTGTGAAAACAAGGTCGTTCCATGCCGACTGTTAAGCATGGTGGAGGGCGTCCTGGGGTCATTGGCTTTTATTATTGACGTGAGAGCCAGGGCGAAACCCCGCCCTCTTCTTATTTATATATATAGTTTCTATAACCCAACCCCCCCCCCCCCTTTGGAGTGTAACGACGCCCCCGTGTTCTGAGTTTGAAACGGGATTGACAATTTCGAATTGGAATTATTAATCCAAAAAACAACAACAAAAAAACATTTATTAACAAAAATTGTCTGTCTGATTTATTTTTTGGGATATGGCGGTTATATATCGGTATCGTATTGATAGGGGAAATATCGCGATATGAATTCCGCCTGTACTGACACCTAGTGGACAGGAGAGAACTGAACACGCTGCATAATGGACGCGAAAACAGGCAGCTTTCGGGAGACCCGCGTCGCGCTGGCGACAACAGTCTGTAATAAACTGGCAGTTCGGGTGGAGAACATGCCAAACCGCACACTGCTAACACCCAGCCCTTGTTCCTGACCTCGTTTGTCCCTCTCCCCTCTCGGCTTCCCGAATCTCAGGCGCTCCGCTTTCCTCGGGTGGTCAAATAGCTCTCTTGGTTCAGCAGTGTGACGGTTGCCGGGGTAACCGCGGCGGTCCGGAAGCAATCTAACGCCGCTTGATGCTACCGCCGAGCTCCCGGGTTGGTTTCGCTCCGTAACGACGCTCACAGACCGATCCCTTTATTACCAAAAAAAAAACGAAATGAAAGCTGCTGAGCCTGGTTTTCGGGGTGGCGGGGGGAGGGCGTGGGGGTCATAAACACCGCCCCGGTCCAGCAGCAGAGCTTTAGTGTTTAGCCGAAGACAGACCAGGAGGGATATGTCTCTATTATAAGGGGTGTCCACATACTTTTGTTCCCGTCTCGTCGGACCACATGGGACGGGTTCGCTGATCAGTGCTCGTTTCTCCACAGGGACTGCCCTGCCTCGGGCGAAAGCGGGAATAAAACCGCCCGGTCCAAAGCCTCGTCCCGCTTCCCCCGCCTCGGGCGTGGCTCTGCTCGAGAGTCCCGCAACCCGGAGCCTCAGAGCGGAGACCTCTGACCCCGAGACCGAGACGTCTGCCGGGACCTGAGCTTCGGTGTCTCCGTTTCTGGGTTCCTGTCTGGGTTCCTCGGTGGAGTTCCTGTTACCTTGGTTCCTGTTGTGCCAGAAAAGCGGGACGTGGAACTGTTTTAGGAACCTCGCGCACGCGGGGCCGTCCCGTCACGACCAAAACGAGACTTTTTTTTTTTTTATATCATCATTTCTTATGGAAAATGAAAAAATGGCTGGACGTTCCCGGGGTGCCCCATTAACTCGGACACACTGGGGTTCGAGCGGCTGTAATTGCACGACTGGGCGGGGCGACCCGAACTCGTTTTCCACTCTTACCTCGGGAGACCTCGCCGCTTCAAACGGATCCTGCGCTCTTAACTAACGAGGCTTCGTTATCTCGTTAGAGCGCAGATTGGATTTCGACGTCGTTACTACGCGCTCGGGGGCACGCGCTGTATCGGGGCGGGTGGGGGGGGTGGGGGGGGTTCAGCCGCCCGGCCTTAAATCAGCTCTAATAAACCTGGGGGACAAAAAACATCTGCGTTCTGTTTTTTTGGATCTGAAACTTTTCCGGACGGGAATTGATAGGGGGCGCTCTTGCAGTGCCAGGGCCATGATCTTGCCAGGTTGGGTTATGACCCTGCTTTTATTCCGCCGAATCCGAGTGAAATATGGTTTATAAATATCTTATATCTTAGCTTCCGAGGCTAAGAGTGTGCCGGCCCGTGGCTCCGTGTTTTATTCTAATCAACCGGAACTGTGACAAACTGGACCAGGTGAGTTTATTTTACCCCCCTGGACAGTCGGGAGGAGGAAAATAGATCTGGTACGAGTCAACATTCGGAGAGGTTTTTGTTCTGCTGGGGCCTTGGTTGGATTGGTTCTTGTTCTGGAAGTGCAGATTTGGGTCAGTTCTTGTTTTTTTGGCTTCCCTTTTGGGCCAGTTTTGCTTCTGTTGATTTTCTTTTCCATATTTTGGTTATATTTTTGGTTTTATAAGTTCTTATGGGGCCATTTCTTATTCTGTGAGTTCCTATTTTGGTCAGTTTGTGTTTTTTGAGTCTCATGAGATCGACATTTGGGCCAGTCCTTGTTTTGTAAGTTCCCATGGAGCTAGTTCCTGCTTTTTGGGATTCCCATTTCGTTCAGTTTTTGTTATTTGAGTCCACATTTGGGTCAGTTCTTGTTCTGAGTTCCTATTTGGGCCAGTTTTTGCATTTTGGGTTCCTGTTTGGGTCAGTTCTTGCATTTTGGGGTTCCAATTTGATCTAGTTCTTGTTCTGAGAGTTCCTATTTGGGTCAGTTCTTGCATTTTGGGTTCCTATTTGGTTCAGTTTTTGCATTTTGGGTTCCTATTTGGGTCATTTCTTGCATTTTAGGTTCCTTTCTGATCTAGTTCTTGTTCTATGAGTTCCTATTTGGGCCAGTTTTTGCATTTTGGGTTCCTATTTGGGCCAGTTCTTGCATTTTGGGTTCCTATTTGGGCCAGTTCTTGCATTTTAGGTTCCTATTTGGGCCAGTTTTTGCATTTTGGGTTCCTATTTGGGCCAGTGCTTTTTTTTGTGTAGTACAACAATCTGATCTAATCTGGCTGACGATTATCTCTCTCTCTCTCAACACACACACACACACACACACACACACTTTCAGGGATCTTGCGATGGGTCGAGCGATGAAGGTCTACTTCATTTGTCTGGGCTTTTAAGCGTTTTGTTGCCGGTGTGATGGGAAAGGACGGAGCCGTGATTAAACGGTTCCCTTCAGGGGTGTTCAGCGAGTCCCGCTTTGAGCGCTGATAAATGTTCTACATCGGTACGTCCGACAGAACGGGCCTAAACGTCCAGGGTTCCACCGAGCCCAGAGAACAGAAGCAAACGTTCTGCTGATGGGTTTATGCTTTTCTTTACTTTATTTTTAGGCCAGACTTTTTTATTGCTTGTTCCGCGGATCCGCCGACGATCATATTTAAAGAATAAAAAATAAAAAAAACTTTTTTTTTTTTGTATTTCTCAGATCCGCCACAGCCACCAATGGTTGAATTAAAAAATATATAATTTTTTTTTTTAGCTTTTTCCGCCCTCCGGTGAAGAGCCAACAGTATTCTTCTGTTCATTTAATTTTTTTCCAGATTCCCTTTAATTTACTTGTAGGTTAAATAAATGTTATTTATTATTTCTTCCTCTTTCCTTTAATTCCACGTCGTCCTCGAGAAATTGAAAAGTGCTGAAAATAAAGATTTATTTGTATTTTTTTTTCCTCCCTCCTCAGTAGATTCTTAAGTAGAAACATCTGAGGAACAAAAAAAGTCTGGCCTTATTTTTTTTCTTTCTTCCTTTCTTCGTCGTTTGAATTCGAATTTAATTCCCAAAACTTTCCTTCGTTTACGAAAGTCATTGATGAGCGAAGATCCTTATTAGCAGGTCTTATTAGTTTCCCTAAATTTGTCCCGTCCCACCTTTTTCGGATCGTGTTGCAGCCCTAAAATGCAGTCCTTTTTTTAAATTATTATTATTATTATTTTTTTTTAACACCCTTAGTTTTTTAACACCCCTCTGCCGTGAGCACATCTCAGGCGGTTCCTGCTCCGAGTGTTCTGCGTTCGCACCGTCCTGGAGACGTGGAGGAACTTTATGGATCCTGACGAGAAGCAGAAACCGAACAAAACGGCCGCTGCACGAGAACGAGAGCGGCGTCTTTGCGCCTTTGTTGGCGCTGTCACTAAAAAGACAGGAGTCTCACTCCTTAAAGGAAACGCTTTAACCTTGTGCCCGGTGTTAGGGCCGGGGAGAAGGTTCTTGGAGCAGCAGGTGAAGACGTCCAGAACCAGAGTTCTCGTCTCTCTGATTGACGCCGTTCTGTTCCGTGGTTGCTGCTCCGGTGCTTTAGCCGGTGATGACAGGAAGCTCGTGTGTTTTCGGCTGCCGGTCCGGGCTCTCGGCGGTGCTATTATCCTCCTCTAATCTCTCTTTAGTCTTTGTGCGGCAGGAAGAGCTTGGCTCTCTTGTTCCGTGGCGGGAGCTTCCGTGGCTGCGCCCGTTACTCGTCGGATTTTTTCTCTTTTCGGGTTTCGGAACGTCTTGATTTTTTTTTTTTTTTTGATCGAAATACGGCTGGGTAACAATGCTTCCCTTTTTGTTCGGATCCAGAACTCCAAACCTCCCCCATATCTTTGGCCAGCGTGTAAATCGTCTACCACGGCACGTCACCATGGAAACCTGGTTTTCCCTCTTATTTCGCTCGTAAAGTAAAACTAAGCGGGGTCTGGATTTGTGATTGAGCTTCTCGCAGCCCTGAGACGTCCAACGTCTTCTGCACAGAGGCCGGACTGCCACGTCTTCCCGGAGGAGGCCTGCTTCTGCTCAAGGTTGACCCGGCTTTCTCCTTGCCTCTGTCGCCTCGTTTGTGGTTCCTTTTGCTGCTCTTGTCTTACACCAAATAGTTTCTTCTGATATTGTCCCAAATCTGATAACCCAAAACCTCATAAAGCGCAGAGATCATTTTCTAAACGTACGTCCTTCCAGTTCCCGTCTGTTCACCACTGGCCCGGTGTGTGTGTGTGTGTGTGTAGGAGGGCCGCTGGGTCTCCTGGGTCCATTTCGGATGATGAGAATGCCCCTGTGAATGCCTCCACATCTGTGCTAAAAGGAAGGTAATGTAATTCCTGGACTAATGAGACGACATAAAACATCTGGCTGGGCTCAGGCGGCAGAACAGCAGCTGGGACCGACCGACCGACCGACCGACCGGCCCTACAGTAACACGATCAAATAGAAAGTTGATCCATTTGGCCAGATATGGTTGGCTCAGTGAAACACTCGGAATCGATTACAGACAGTTTGAACGTTCTTCATGTTTGAACCCCTGCTTCTCCCTGCTCAGGGAACAACACGGGGTGAATCCCTAATAATCACGGCTCTGATTAGGGATCGTCCTCCCAAACCCCCACAAATGGTACTGTTGCAATAATATAATAATAACAATTACAGCAATTAAAATATTATAGTAATAATAAGTAACAAAAATAACAGCATTAATGCTATTATTATTATTATTATTATTATTATTATTAGGAATATTATTATCATCATTATTATTATTTTATTTTTGTATATATTTTTTTTATTATTATTATTATTATTATTAATACCATTATTATTGTTATTATTATTATTATGACTTATTATTATTATCATTATTATTACTATTATTATTACTATTATTATTATTATTACTATTATTATTATTACTATTATTATTATCATTATTACTGCTATTATTATTCATACCATTATTATTATTATTATTATTATTATGACTTATTATAATTATTATTAATACCATTATTATTATTATTACTTATTATTGTCATTATTATTATTATGATTATTACTATTATTATTATTATTATTATTACTACCAGTATTATTATTATTATTATTATTATTATTATTACTATTATCATTATTACTGCTATTACTATTAATACCATTATTATTAATATTATTATTATTATTATTATTATTATTATATTAATACATGGTTAATAATAATAATTATATAGTTACAAATTAATAATAATAAAGTAAAAACAGAATAATTGTTATTATTAATAATAACAAATACTATTGTAATAATTCCATTGCTATTTTTTATTTATAATAATATAATAATTATTATTATTAGTATGAGGATGTTTATTTTTTTTTCTGTAATAACAGTAGCAGGAATAATATTGACTAACACTAATAACAGAAAGCGAATTTAAATCTCTGTACTGATCACTGATATATTTGTAACAAAAATAAGAATATTGTTTTAGATTTGATCTTTAATTAGATAGATAGATAGATAGATAGATACTTTATTGATCCCCGGGGGTAAGTATTTCTGCATGGAGTTATTAATTAGAGGATCCAGACTGTTCGTTCTTATTACCGTTCTATAATAAAGTTGGTCCTGAGTGAGAATCCTGACGTTATGTGGCATCACAAATCAGGCCGTTAATGAATCCATAATTCTCCCGCGCATCTGGATGAACGTGACGTTAATAGAGGTGGGATGAGGGGGCATGATCTCGCTCCGCAGAGGTCAGACGTCTGATAACGGTCTCTTCTGAACACAGAACACAGAAACATGGACCGACGTTCTCAGCGGCCCCCGGGTTCCTCTCCCAGCTCCTGCTCGGCGTATTGAGTGGCGGGGAGCGGGTAGAGGACCGCGGCGTTCCCAGGTCCGTCTGTCAAACGTCAGGACGGGAAAGAGGAATCGTCTCTTTCATTTTGCCCACGTTAAGAGACTCCTCCACCTCCTCGCCTCTCCGCCTGGAGTCTGCGTGGTGGAGCCAGCTCCGTCGTGCCATCATTAAATTTGATGGGCTGCTGTTGTGAGAACAGCGGCGGACTGAGAAATCAGCCTGGCGGGATCCCGGCGTTCGGCGTAATGATCCTTCGGCTCCTGTTACTTATCCGTGTTATTAGTTCCCTCCGCGTTCTAACCCCTCTTAACGAGGCACCGGAGCTCCTGACAGTACAGACGGCTTACTGCTCATCTCCTGGAGCAGTATAGCCCATCTCGGGCGTTCCATTTAGGACCTCTGTAGGGGTTTTTTGGGTTTTTTTTTCCCCTTTGTTTGTTTCCTGCGTTTGTTCTCGGGTGATTGGATTTGGATTTTAAATCCAAATCAAGCTTTGGCGGTGCTTTTAAATAATAGACGTAGCAGTGCTGCTGGAGTTTAAACACAGCCCCCTTACAGTCCCCTATTGCTGGTCCATTCAGTAGAAAGTCTAAAGAGAGTCGAATTTATTTCCGTAGCGTTTACATCTAAACCCAAACCCAAAGTGGGGCAGCAGTGGCAAGGGAAAGCCCCCCCCCCTCCCCCAAGAGAGTTATACGCACTGTATCGGCGTAATTCAGTCCAGGATGGAGCTGCTGAGAGAGAGAGAAAACAGAATGTGTGGTTAGTTAGTGTTATTAACGGATCTCGTTTGAAACGCTGCCACCAGGTGGACCAGGGACTCCAGCAGCACTAACTATTCAACCAGATCAGGGGAGCAACCTTCTGACAGTCCGTCCAGGGGTCCGGATCCAGAAAGGCCACTGTTAGTTACAGATGGGTACGGGTTCTGCTGTCACTATTGGACCTCACTTGACCCCTGACCCGTCATTGGACCATGTCTTCTCCAGAGTAACCGTCACAAACTTCTGCAGAACCTCCTTCAAACCTTCAGAGTGAAGGTCTTGGTACGAGGATGGTGGCTTGGGGCTGAGGTACAGGGCTGGGGAGCAGAAGGTCCATCGTCGGTCTGTGGGTGCTACTGTCGGGCGAGATGTTTAACCCACAACTGCTTGGACGTGGCTGGAGAAGACTCTGTAGAGACCAGGCTACGCTTATAACCAACGGATTTGGTCTCAGAAGTCCTCCTGATCTCCTGGTGAGGTAGAACAGTTCCGAGTTTGGCCAAAAAGCCCGGGCTCTGTCCAAACAAAACCTTCTCCATGTGGGTGAGGGATGATCCAGGGCTCTTCTGAATTCTGGCGTCGGCGCAAATGCTTTTTCAAAACCGCAGATCCTGAGTGTTTCACCGAGCCTCCGTCCCTCCCTGCTGTTTGGTTCTCCTTTCTCTCCCGCTTCTGAGACGTTCCGTGGTCTCCTTTGTGCTCGGGCTGATCTAATGCCGCCGGCACGTGGAACAGAACGGGCCGTCATGTGGAGCTCGGGCTAACCACTATCTGCTCATGCAGCCATTCTTCTTTTTCCCCTAAACAATACCTCGGCTCTCGGTGTGGTGCGTCCCCGCCGCCTCCGGCCAAAACCCCTCTCCAAAACTCTGCGCTCCTAATCCGATCGGTCCGATTCGTCGCCCGGCTTTGCTTTCCAGAGAAAATCCTTGGGATCTCGATCAAACCCCGCCCCCTTCCTGGTGTCGGTCCACTCTGAGGAATGGACGACAAAGCGGTGCATTCCGAGACGGGCCTTTTGTGGATGTCCAATGGCGTTGAAGTTGTAGGAATTTGGAGGCCAGGGCAACACCTGGAATGCGGGGACGGGGACGGAGTGCCACAAACACCCCCACCCGGCGTCTGGGCTCACGTCTGGGCTCACGTCTCGTTACCGTTTCATTCCTATTTAAACGATTCGTAGACTGTAGATTTGTTTCTTACTCAGCCTTTATCTCGTCCCTAATCGTTTTTGCGGGCGACGCTGCAGACCTCGTTACGGAGAACGTGAGAGCCGGGACGACAAATTTTGGAGCGCAAATGAAAAAGCGTCACTCCTGGCATTTTGAGTAACTACAAACGGGGGAAACTTAATGAAGCTCATTAAAAGCAGGGTTTATTACAAACACACAAAGGCCCGGAGCTCGGGAGCTGATTTATTCATCGCCCTTATGGACAATAAATATGGAAATAACCGCAGCTCGCCGGATAGAACGCCGATTCATCACACCGACGGTGCACGTCACACACACGCGCGCACGCACACACGCGCGCACACACACACACCTGATATTTCGTTTGTTTTTGCTTGGACACGTTGATAAACGCGAGCAAATGAAACGTCCGATTTTCACCCAAGTCCCAAAAGCAGGTTTTGGTCCAGAGTTTGTTTGCCCTGCGTCCTGTTTAACGTTAGACGACAAAAACTTTGTCATAGTTGTGATGTCACAGGAGTAACCGTAGCGACAAGCCTCCGCGCTGCTCTTCCGTCAAACGAAACCGAGCCGTTCTAATAACGCGACGACGACAGCGGCCTCGTGCCAAAGTTTTTGGACGCCCCCTAAGGTGAGCCGTCCTAATGTGCCGCTGATTGATGTGAGAACATACCAAAGTGCACACAGCTCTTACGTGAATCCCATCGCCATAGGAACGATCAGGACTACAAATCCCATAATTATAGCAACGATCAGGACTACAAATCCCATAACCATAGCAACAAACAGGACTACAAATCCCATAACCATAGCAACAAACAGAACTACAAATCCCATAATTATAGCAACGATCAGGACTACAAATTCCATAACCAAAGCAATGAGCAGGACTACAAATCCCATAACTATAGCAACGATCTGGACTACAAATCCCATAATTATAGCAACGATCAGGACTACAAATCCCATAACCATAGCAACAAACAGAACTACAAATCCCTGAAGGATTTGCTTTCGCTCTGAGTTTTCCCAGGCGACCGAATGTTTTCCCTCTTCCTTCTGGGACGGTTAGTGCCTGGCGAATTGGTTTTTGCTAGCTGGTGCTGATGGAGTTAGCGATACTAGCTCATGCTCTGCACAGATTGGACACAATAAACCCATCGTTTTGGCTCGGCCTCGTCCCGGGACTTAATTGTGAATGGTGTGGCACGAGGTCATGCATGTTTTATAAGCGAGCACATTTTGGGTCGGCCTCCACCGTTCATCTTCCCAGACGAGGAAGCTTGACAGGTAACGAGGCCGAGCTGCTCGTTATTAATAAGCGCCGCTCAAACGGGGAACTTTTGAGGATCAGAAGGAGCAGAGGAACCTTCGGAAGTTCTGATCGTCAATCTGAACGTTTTATCATCCTCCTCAGTTCCGTCTAAAATCTTTAACGTCCCGTTTTAACCCATTAAATTAAAAAACGACCTCACGACGTTTCGTCTTCGTTTTGATCCGTTTGATATGATTCTTTTTTTTTTTTTTTTTTATGTTTTTAAATGTGTTTGGTTTAAACGAAGATGAAATGCTACGCAATATAAAAAAATAAACATAAAAAGTGTGCAAAATAATGACTATTCGAAAAATATATATTAAAAAAAAAATAAATTACTGGGCAAAATAAAATGAGATTTTAAAAGTGTTTTGGGTAAAAAAAAAAAAAAAAAACACTGAACAAAATGTATTAACAATAATTATTTATTTATATAATTATTATTTAATTAAATTTTAATTCATTGTAGACAAATAATACAAATATTTAGTGCAAAAAATGTAAAACAAACAAACAAACAAAAAGTCCCGCTAAATAATTAAATAAAAAAATTGTTGGATGTTGAATAATAAATCCAATTTCCCATTTTAAAGTCGCTGTTTTTTGATGACAAAATTGTCCAAAAAATGTATAAAATGGCTTGTAACTTTAAAAAAAAATATTATTAAATTTGCCTTTGGTGAAATAATACGTTTTGACAATTTAAAACAATTAAATTACACTCTTTGGGGGGGGGGAGCAATACATTCTTGTGCACTTTAAAATTAATCAAATGAACTAAATAAACCAGCGAGGGTTTAATTAAATTGGAAGTTGCTCCTGCTGGGTTTAAACGTATTAACAGCAGAGGCATGAACCGCTGCTGTATTTATCCCATCAAACTCTCTTATATATTGACTTATTTTAATAGAAATAGATTTTTTTAGGTTTCCATATCCTCTCTCTGCCTGAGCTGGCCCTGATTGGACCCCTGAGCGAGGCCCTTGACCCCAAGTTTCCTGGATTAAGCCTTGGCTTGGATTGTAGGTTTTTGTTTGTACACTGTATGAGGGAATAACGCGGTGTGCCCCCGATCCTTTAGACTCTCAACTTTATTACATTTGTTTCGATAGAACTTCTCGTAAGCTAATTTCAAGATGACTAACATTTCCTCTAATTTAATTTCCTCTGATGACTCAAACCGTAACGTGATTAGAGGGAGCCCGATCCGACGCAGCACTCAGACGCCGAGCCGCTGAAAGTTCATCAGCATGAGTGATTAAAGCAACGGGAGTGTGTTTAGAATCCATACTGATAATAAAACTTTACACTTTAAAGTGTCTTAAAAAGGGGGTTTTTAAAATTCTGGATCAGATCAATAAAAAAAGAATCAATTCTAAATCAAGCTTCTCGTTATGAGAGTTTTAGTGCAAATGTAATTAGTTAAAACAGCACAAGTGGGACGACGTTTAGGAATATTAAAGAAAAGAGTTAAATAATAATACGTTAAGAGACTGAACATATTTAATCTGGTTTTCTTTCTTAAGATATTTTTGTGTCTGTACATTTTTATTTATTATTATATTCTTAATTCATTTTTATTCTTGTTAATTATAATTGTGTTTTAGATTTTAAAAATCATTTATTTTTTATCTTAATAATCATAATTAATTTTTTTTACATTTAAATATTTTTTATTTTTAAGCATAATTTAATTTTTACCATTTAAACATAATTTATATTTAACTTCTTAACCAAAATTTAAATGTTTTACATTTTAAACATAATTTATTTTTAATCTTTTTAATCATCATTTATTTTTTACATTTAAAAATGTTTTATTTTTAACTTCTTAACTATAATCAAATGTTCTACATTTCAAACATTATTTATTTTTAATCTTATTAACCATCATTAAATTTTATACATATAAACAATTTATTTTGTATCTTTTTCTTTTTTATGCTTGTTAATTATAATTGTTTTCGATTTTACACATAATTTATTTTTAATCTTTTTAATCATCATTAATTTTTTTACATTTAAACATTTTAAAAAATCTTATTAACCATAATTGAATGTTTTTACATTTTAAATATAATTTTTAAAATCTTTTTAATCATCATTAATTTTTTTACATTTAAAAGTATTTATTTTTAATCCTGTTATGCATAAGTTAAACATTATTTATTTTTATCTTCTTAACCATAATTAAATTTTTTACATTTTAAAATGATTTATTTTTAATCTTTTTAACCATAATTACATTTTATTACAATTTAAAAATAATTTATTTCAATCTTCTGAAACATAATTACATTTTTTACATCTTAAAAATAATGTTATTTTTAATCTTATTATCCACGGGTCTGCAAATTAGCAAACAGAGACAGGTATGATGACACGACAATAGGTAACTCCCTCAGTAGTAAGGAAAGAGGACTGAAGGGGGCACCCAGACGTTTCTTTTGTTGCTACGTTTGATCCCAGCAGACTCTCCCATTGTACTGGGCCTGGAGGAAATCCCATTCCCATGTCATCCGTTACCCAGTCAGCCATCTGTTCCTGCTGGCCGGCGGCCCGGCGCTGGGGTACGAGCGGCACGGCCAGGTTGGCTCGGGCCTGAGGTGTGAAAATTAGCATGCAGATAGAGCGGTAATCACACGACGAGAGGCGACTCCCTCGTACGACATATGTGCCTCGTGCTCGTCCAGTCCTCGATCGGGCCGCTCTCTCCCCGGAGCTAATCAGCTGTTAGCGCTCGTCTTAATTACAGGTACTTAGCTAGCGAATGCAGGGATTAGACGAGGAAGCGGTCGAGTGTGTGGCTGATTGATGATTGCTTGTTGTGCTCAGGAGGGACGCGCCCAGCGTAAGGCTGATTCAAAGAGGAGACGCCTGCAGAAACGTCCCCAGTCCTCAGGAGACGAGTACCAAAACAGTGTTTAACAAAACAAGGGGCTCTCCAAAAAAACCAATCGGGTTTTTTACTCTAAATTCTGCACTTGGATTTGGGTGTTTGGAGAACCTACCAAATCACAGACTGAATCAGCTCACAATCAAACTTTTAAACGACCTTAATACAACTAATTAATTATGCTAATAACCATTTTACAAAAAAGGGAACAATTTCAGATTAGATTTCTAGTTCTAATTGTTACCATGGTTATGGGATTTGTAGTCCTGATTGTTACTATGGTTATGGGATTTGTAGTCCTGATTGTTACTATGGTTATGGGATTTGTAGTCCTGGTCGTTGCTATGGTTATGGGATTTGTAGTCCTGGTCGTTTCTATGGCTGTGATTTGTAGTCCTGGTCGTTACTATGGTTATGGGATTTGTAGTCCTGATCGTTCCTATGGTTATGGGATTTGTAGTCCTGATCGTTCCTATGGTTATGGGATTTGTAGTCCTGATCGTTGCTATGGTTTCGTTTTGGATTCGGGATTCTACACCTTCAGATCATGTGACTCCCCCGATGCCCGGCCCACCCGGCTCTCCACCCGGCTACGGCTGTTGCTGTGGAAACGTGCAAAGAGATTTTAAAGCCGCCGGCATGAGTCCTGTCGCCGTGGCAACAGTTGGCTTTCATTCAGGCTTTTTGGGCATAGTTCAGCTGAATCTGAAACTGACCACAACAACAAACACAACAACAACAACAACAATAACAATAACAACAATAACAACAATAACACACGGCTCGTTATGCCTGAATGTAACTGTTGTGTTTCTGCATATTTATCGAGGCTTTGAAAAGCTTATTAATATTCTTTTGGATCTGCAAAAGCTCGTTAGTGATCTCTAGGAGAGCCTCCCTTTGTTGTGCACGTCCAAGCACTGAGGGAAGATCCCAACACACACACACACACACACACACACACACACACAGATGAGAGAGAGTGTGTGCAGTGCACCCTTTAGAGTTTGAAACAAATCTGAGCCACAACATCATCAGATCCTCACATAGAAAATTCGATGAAATCAAAAAAGCATTTAAATATTACATTTGATCCTTTATTTATTTATTTATTTATTTATTTATTTATTTATATGACAGGTTCTTCCACAGCGTTTCTCTAGGATTAAGGTACAAACTGCAGGATTTTAACATTAACGAACCTCCTGAGAGAGCCGAAGATGCGCCATGCCCACCATAACCACCATAACCACCATAACCATCATACTCACCATACCCACCATAACCACCATACTCACCATGCCCACCATAACCACCATAACCATCATACCCACCATAACCACCATACTCACCATGCCCACCATAACCACCATAACCATCATACTCACCATAACCACCATACTCACCATGCCCACCATACCCACCATAACCATCATACCCACCATAACCACCATACTCACCATACCCACCATAACCACCATACTCACCATGCCCACCATAACCACCATAACCATCATACCCACCATAA
>JAVSBV010159685.1:0-14625 GCA_033117975.1 Parotocinclus spilosoma | reverse complement strand
GTCTAAATCTAACTAAAAGCCTGAGTAAATAAGAATGTTTTTAGCCTAGACTTAAAAATTTGGAGAGTGTCTGAATCTCTAACTAAAGTAGAAGGTTAATTCCATAGTTGGGGGGCCAAATATGAGAAATCTTTTCCCCCTGCAGTGACTTTTTTAATTCTAGGTACTGAAAGAAGTCCTGCACCCTGTGAGCCTCTTCCTTTCCATTCTTCTGTAAACTTAATCAGAAGTTACCACATGAAGTAAACTGAACACAGCCAACACCATGTATTCTGTCTAATTGTATTATTAACTGTGAAAACATAATAATAAGGAAAAGTAGCTCTTAACTTCCCTAAAGATAATCTGAATGCATATTTTATTTAGAGAAAAAACTGATTTATTCTAGTTGAATGTGTTGTTGACATTCAGTTACAATGATAAACATATCATTGACATATCATTACAATGATACCTCCGATGCAGTGGATTTAGCTGGTCTTGACAACAGTGTTCGAGTCCACCTTATCCCGAGATGAGACCACGTTTTAATGTCAGGACCTTAGTCCAGTATCTTTACCTTTGACACATCTGACACATCCCCCAGATTATCTGGCTCATCTGTTTACATACTTTTATTCCACTCAGCGTATCTAAAGTATACTGCTCACAAAAATGAAGGGATCCACACGGGGTTGCGGGCCAGTCGGTGCTCACCTGAAAACTCTGAGCGCAAGGGCAGGAACAACCCTAGATGGGGCGCCAATCCATCGTAGAGCACACACAGACACACACATACACACACACAGTCACACACTAAGGGCCACTTTAGATACACCAGTTAACCTAACACGTATGTCTTTGGACTATGAGAGAAAACCGGAATACCTGGAATAAACCCACAGAGACAAGGGGAGGACATGCAGACTCCAGAAAGGACCCAGACCGCTTCACCCTGGGATTGAACCCGGGACCTTCTTGCTGTGGGGCAGTGGTGCTACCCCCCAAGCCACCCCAAAATTAGGGGAATTTTTAAAATGAGTTTACAATGAACTATCCCTTAATGAAATTTCCCATATTTTTTGTCAGCAGTGTACATAATTTCACTTTAATATAAAGATCATGTTGAAATGTCTGTGCCATATTTCAAATCAAATGTATATCTAAAGTAATCTCACTCAACATGGTATTTTGTAGAACGCTTGAGTATTTGGATTGCCAGTGATCAACAACATCAATACAGATTTTCAAGGCTTACTGACTTGGATTTGGATAATGCATTGCTTCATTTAGCAGGATGAATTTGATGAATGATACAGATGGGCTATTTGCTATTTTTTTTGTTTGTGTAGTAATGAGGCATGCAGTCATGTGTTTAATCATCTGTGATTAACCCATCTTTTTTCATCTATTTTTAATCCACTTCTCTCTTCTCTCCCTCCAGCGTTAGTTCCTTAGCACATTGTTTGCATTCTCTACACTAACATGACAGTACGACTAAATTTACCCAGCTTATGGTTTGTGATTTAGAGGCAAGCTGAGTATGCTAATTGTTGAAGGAAAGACAAAGCAACCGCCTGATTACAAAGGTGTGTCTGCATGTAGGAAAATGGCATGTCTGCCTCCGGATGCTAGAGGATTAGTGGCATGTATACAATCAAGTGGCATCTCTCAAAGCAAATTTTATTTCACATGTGCTAGAGGGAGAAAGAGAGAAAGTTCAAGAATGTATCTGTTTTACTTTCAGCCTCATTTATACTTAGAACATCCTTTCACTTGAATAGACAGAGAAACATCATGTTGACATCACAAATAAACTTTGGCGAGGCTTAGAGCTAATTGCTCACTTGGCTGAGAGCTCACACCAGCCGGTTAAATTTTAATCTATTGCTCATGATGTTTATTTCCACACTATGCATTTAATGATTTATCTTGTTAGGCTTAGCATCTTTTGACCTCCAGCTGCATAAAACAGGCTAAGAACTTAAACATCTTAGTAGAAATAAATGCAGATTAATTCAAGTCAAAAATGCACTATTTATCAGGGTGACCAATTGTGTCTGCTGCAAGGCATTTCTGAGTAATTGGAAAGGGTTATATGAAGCATTGATGGGCAATAAATTAATCATTGTAGTCGCCTGGGAGTGCAAGATATTTGCAAATGGAAAACAAACCAACCAATGGAAATAAAAACCAAAAAAACCATTAATAAAATACAATAACAAATCTAAAAGTTAGGTATGTAAAAGCTGGGAGATTGGAGATGCAACATGTTACATGGTTTATGATTGAGCATGCCTCTTTTACTTGAGCAAAGATGTCTATTGTATTTTATCTATTGTCTATTGTAAGTATTTTAGTCTATTTGTATAATGAGAGTGCCAGGGGACACTGGCCCAAATAAAGTCACCACTGTGTTTGACCATGTCAAACATCATGGACTTTCAGATTTTAGCTCACTTAACTTTTTTAGAGTATTTTACAGATAGAGGGAAGCACGGTGGTGCAGTGCTTATCACTTCCACCTCAAAGCTCTGATGATTGCATGGGTTTTCTCTGGGTACTCTAGTTTCCTTTCACATTCCAAAGCCATGTTTGTTATATTAATTAATGTATTCCCATAAGTATGTGCCTGAGTGTGTGATTGTGTGTTTCTTAGGATGGATTGGGTTGTTCCTGCCCTGCACCCTGTGCCGCCGACTAAGCACCGACTCTCCTGTGACCCTGACTAGAATTCAGTGAATAAGACAATAAAGAATGAATTAATTTCACTAACAGGAAAAATATGCAGGGATAATAATGATGTTCAGGGCTATTATTATTATTATTATTATTAGTAGTAGTAGTAGTAGTATTAATAATCATAATAATAATAATAATAATAATAATAATAATCATCATCATCATCATTAAAGACATTTACTAATGATGCAGAAATATTCATAGCTTCCAAAAGAGCGATCATCATACCACATAGAGATTCAGAGATTCACTTTTGATTGATGTACTAATAAACCATTGACAAGCAAACGAGCATTGCCAAAATTGGTTAGCCTTGGTTCAGTTATTTCATTATTCATTGTATAGTCTTACCAAATTCTGTTGAAATATGGATATAAAAAGAGGCACTGTTTGCCACATCAGTGTTAAAATGGACCCATGATTATTTCAGTAGGGGGTTTTGTTTTTCTTTTTTCATTGTTTTTATAAGGATGCTTGTCAATTGTTTAGAGTGCTGCATTCATAATTGAGCATCTCCCTTCATCTCACACTTCAGCACCCATATCTAATTGCATTCTCAAGTATTTGCTCCTGTCTCTTCTCATTTACCCAAACCAAACAAAAACTATTATTTCCTCTGATTTTATGGTGATATTACCTGATGAGTAGACGTAGCGTATGTGTGAATGTGACTGAACTGTTTTCACTGTAGTTTATGAGCAGTCTGGCATTACTGTAATTTGTTTTACTGTAATTGTACTTAAATTATTTTGTGCAAAAGTGGTTAGGGACTGATTAAATTACACACATACACACACACACACACACACACACACACACACACACACACACACACACACACACACACACACACACACACACAGACATTTCCCATTGAATAAATCTTTGAATTGAATTTGAAGTATAGGGATGGCTCAAAAATCTACATCTGCGTTGATCACTCAACTGATATCATTATAGCTTGGATAGTTTTAAATGTTAATGAGGTTTCAAGTATATTGCAATTGTTTTTTTCTCATATGTGTACATTAAACTAATTTAAATATATTCCTCCACTTTACTGCAGGATTTAAATCTGGACACGTACAAAACATGAAAGGACTTGTTCTCAGACCAGTACTTCGCAATGTGGGCAGCAGCACTGGCTTGTTGAAAATAACATCTGGTCAATCCTCTGTAGAGAACTCTGGAAAACAAACCTTTCTGCAATTCTCTCTGGTGCTCCAAAGCATTAATTGACTTTTCACAGTGAAGCAGCTCAGCAGTACCAGCATTTGAAAATGTTACCCATATAGTGTTCTCTTTGTCCATGCTTAAGCATATGCATTCATTGACAAAAATACATAATTTATTTTGCAAAACTTGCCATGCAGATATGTAAATTATTAAAGGTGTGGAGTGAATAGACACTTGGTCTTTGTATTCATATTCACATATTCCCTAATTTGTGTGAATTTGTCTGTGTGTGTGTGTGTGTGTGTGTGTGTGTGTGTGTGTGTGTGTGTGTGTGTGTGTGTGTGTGTGTGTTTATAGGTGCAAAGCACAGTACAAGGCAACAAGGCATATAATTCAGTCATTTAGTAATGCCCTTTATTTTATATTTTTTCTTATTTTATTTAGGCAGTTGAAAATGTATAAATTTAAATTGAAATAGTATTCGAACATTGTTTCCACAGTAAATATGCTCTTGGTATGTTAGTAACACGACAAAAGTATACAGTATATCCTTATGCTCTTAATTTAGTTGTATTTGGTCTCTGTGTTCTTAATTAAATCAAAATTATTCTCTTGTTTACAGACGCTGTTAAGACAAGCCAATATCCACCTACATTTCCCAGGAAACTTTTCCCAATTTCCTCTTTCATTTAGGCTTCAAAGTAAAGTAAGATAACAATAGGCATATAGTCACTAAGGGGATAAGGAGATATTGCAGAGAAGAGATAAGGTTCAAATGGCACCAGTGCCAATAAGATTTGCATGACAAGGAATCAATTATCCCTAGCTTTGACCAGTTCAGCAAATCAATATCAGGCAATCTCTTTGCTCTCACCCTGGGTTTCAATCTATACCCAGAAACAAATCAAGTCTTAATTCTCACCAGTGATGTGCAGATAACAGTTTAACTTTAAGTTAAACACTTAAAGTGTTACTTATCCTTTAGCCCAGTCTTTCTAAAATTTATAATTTCAGTGTTTACGCTTCAGTTAATTTAGTTTATGGGCTTTATCAATACTAACAAAAAAATAAAACACATAGTATCTGCTCTGAACTAAGAATGCACCTGCAATTGTAAATATCAGTCCAGTATGTTTACATCCTTTTCTGTCTTGCTAATGTATCTTAGATCTAATGTAATCTAATGTATATCCTCTGCCTTATTTAACTGCTTTCATTGTCATTACCTTTGTGTTTGTCTTGAAGATAGGCAAATAAATGTATATTGTGCACGTTTTCACTAGCACTGAAAGTCTCAGTGGGGCTCTCCAGCTAGAATATAAACCCAAAAACAGAAAACAAATGCACAAATTATTTACCATCTGACAATGCCTTGATGTTTCCTCTGCAGTAAACATAATTCCATGAGGGAAACATAAGATCAGACATCAGACCAGCACTGACATGTTTTGAAGGTTTGCATCTCCTATTAAAGATTTATGAACCCCATTGGTAGTACCTGCATTTCTACATTAATTATTCATGAAATGTGGTCTGAACTTCATCAAATTCCACATAAGTCTGTCCAAACTAATAATTAACAAACTGTACATTTTATCCATTAATGGAAGACACTTATTAAATAATCACACTACAGGCTGTAAATTGTATGTCAAGTCAAATTTATTAATATTACACTTTTTTTACAATAAGGCATTATCTTAAATCAGCCTATAATATTATATTATCTTATAAGGCCAAATTGAGCAAGCAGTTGAAAGGAAAAACTCTTCAAACATTTTAAGGAAGAAACCATGGGAGGACTAGAACCCAAAAAGGGACTCATCCACCTTGCCTCCTTGAGTGCTTAGATGTTAATTGTAACAATTAAGTTTGTAGTAATAGTAATACTAAGTTAATAATAACAGAAAATAAAATATTAAATAGCAAAACATATAAACAAATACGTATATCAGGAATTATTTTATCCAAAACACAGAGTCACTTTAGAATCTTTAGACCTCGTTCTCTGACAACAGAAGGATGGAGTGTGGCCCGAACATTTTGGGACTGGTTTCTATTGATAAAAATGAGTAGAGTGAAGCTGAAGTACTGGAACATCTTAGTGTGTGGGGCTGGAACAGGTACTGGAACATAAGCACTGAGAAAAAAGAGAAAACTTAGTTACATAATAATTAAGAGTCTATTAAAAATCACTGATGCCATGATAGCCAGCATAAAACTCCAGCAGCAATGATAGATTATAGCAGAAAGAGGAGAACCAAAAGGTAACAAAGCCTAGAGGGATCAAGTGAGACATCAGCAACCCAGCTGCTCTGCAATCAACAAACCTGAGTGATCGCAAGAAGACAGTGGCCCAACATCCCAGATCACCATAAATCATTTTGACCATGAACCCCAAGCTCTGCCCTTAGCCAGACTGCCTACCATACACTTCTGGCCAAAGGCCAAGGCATGACAAAGCAAGCAGGCCAGACTAGACCCCAGACTCTGGCCCCAGTAACCAGAGCCATGCATGCCAGTCTTAATCTAACCAAATACCTGCATAGAAAAGTATGTTTTAGCCAGGTTTTTAAGTAAAATAAATTAAACATCATCCAATTTTTTGCTTTCTTAACACAATTCTCAATTTTGCTGATTGTAAGGCCATCATTTGGATCAGGTGATATGCACAACTGTGTATCATCTGCGTAGCAGTTAAAACTAATGCCATGTTTCCGAATAATTGAGGCTAGAGGTGGCATGTACAGAGAGAATAATAGTCGACCAAACATAGACCCCTGAGGCACACATATTTCACTTTTGAGAGCTTAGAGTATAGATTATTTACATAACTGCTATTGGTTTTTCAGATAATATTTACACTAAGTAAGTGCCAGTTCCTTAATACCTATAGTGTTTTATAGCATATTCAGTAAGAAATCATGATCTGTAGTGTTAAATGCTGCACTTAAATATAATAGAACAAGAAAAGAAACACATTTATGTGATGATATTAATAAATCATCAAGTGAACTAATTAATTCTGATTCAGAAGTATTATGGGCCTTCATCCTAACTGAAATGATTCATAAATGCCATTACTTTTTGAGGTAACTACAGAACTGCTGATAGGCAGCTTTTGGTTAGAAAAGGTAGATCTAAAATTGGTCTATAATTAGACAGCACACAAAGGTCAAGGTTGACTTTTTAACCAGTGGTTTAATTATGATACATTTAAAGAATGTTGACACACAACCCGAGGTAAGGGATGAATTTAAAATAACAAGCAGTGGTTCTATAATACTAGGTAAAATTAATGTTTCACTAAATATGTAGAAATTGGATCTAATAAGCATGTTAATTACTTAGACAAGCCGATCAGTGTGGCCAGTTCAGTATTAGTAATTGGGCTAAAAGATTTTAGTCATTATTTACAGCTAATTAAGCAGAAATCCATAATAGTGCTGCATCAGGTTGCTGAATAGATGTGATGTGATAAGCATTAGGTTTTATGTCTAAAGTTTTTAGAACTTCAGAGACACTTTCTGTGGTGTTAATCTGGAGACTGTGTTAAATAGGAATCCATGATTATTCTTTTTTTTCTTTGTTAGTGAGGAGATATATTCTTTTGTTAGGGCATTTTTTATATTCTATCATGCTCGGGTGTGGTCATTATATAAAGGTGCTAGCCTTTTACAAAAAGATGATCTGGCTCGGCAGGTGTATTAAACGTTACATCTGAAAGGTAATTAATAAGCGCAGCTGGAGTATAAAAAGTAATAGTGCTCTTGGTGTGCTAATGAAAGAGTAGATGAATTTCATCTGATACATGTAGCTAAAAAACTAAAGAGATAGTGAATCAAATCACTTTGCAGGAAAACATCTATATAGATTATATATATTGATACCAAATGTTGTTATTATTAGATCTAAATTTTTATTACATTAAAACAGTAAAGCCTTGAACATCTGGCTCAAGGCTAATTTGTATTTAAAGAACATTTTTAATGGCCATGAGTCCACCATATGATTCACATAGTAGGGTTGCAATGAGAAACCTCTTAAAACAACATTACTGACCATCATGTGGCACATGGACAATGAATAAAGCGCTTGAAAATGTTATGAGATGTGGTGGTTTTTAATTTGGACCCAAGTATGCAGGATAAACTTATCCCACGACGCATAATAAGAATGGGAAAATAATATAAAACAAATCTCTAAACGGCTCTAAAGAGTGCAGAGGACACCGAAGTGCCAGAGGGTGAGCGTGAGGTCTAATGCACACGCGCGAGGGGGCGAAGAAATCGTGGAAGTGGCTAAAGCACAAAAAGGTGAGCATATAAGCTTAGGGCGCGCTTATAGCACGAGTGTGAATAACACACAAAAGAGAACACGATAATAAACTTGGGTATGCGAGGAGCGCGAATGAGAATAGATCGCGAGGAGCGCCAAAGAGTCAGAGGGCGAGCGTGAACTCAGAAACTAAGAAGCCAGTCCGGGGAGTGTCCTATTCAAGACAAACACTCGGCTGGAGTGAGGCTAGGTAGGTGCCGACGACTGAAGAGCACTAGCTCAAAGCGTGCGAGGAGCGCACGAGTACAGTACGGGAAAACCCTCAAAGTGCCCCTAACAAACTAAATACCTCGGGGGTTACCCGCCCATACCAGTCCATCAGCACTAAAAGCCCCCGGAACTTTACCACTATCTCTATGGAACGCGGAAGGGCGCAAGCGCGCCGGTGGTCAGACGCGCGAATCGAACAGAGATGGAATCCCGATGGAATGAGGATGACCTGGCCCCGAACAGCGCTAAAACCACAACTTTATAAGACGTAAAGCAGCTGTTTAGAATCAGGACATCATTACGTTACGTTACATAAAACACTACTCAAACGGAATACAGGCACTACAGTTCCCAAAATGCCCCAGCATCTTTCCCAAAAGCTTGAGTGGCTAATTCTTGTAGTCATCCACAAAAGTGTAAAAGATTTTTGCAAATTGACGAGTTACCCTCACTTTTTCGCTTCATGAAGCAGCTCCTGTATTACAGTCAGTGAATACTGGGAACCTTTTCATACACACCACTACACTGAGTAAAAGCTCAAATGTTATGTGTAGAACCTCCAAAATCAAATGATGGAGTTCATGTAAATAAAGGGAAAAAGGTTTCAGTTTCATGAAGATAAAGGTAAAACTCTGCACTTTTTTCTACATTTGTGTAGAGACACCAAATACATTTGTGTAGAGACACCAAATACAGTCGATTCCGGTTAATCGGACCACATTGGGACGTGATCATTTTGGTCCTAATAACCGGCTGGTCCGATTAAACAAACATGCCCTATGTTAAAAGACGGGATGTGCTATGTAACATATTAAATGTTTATTAAACCTTTATTGTGCGATTTACACGTATAGCGAACGAACAAGAACTACTGTTACTTATGAACTTTGTTCATTGAAAAATAAATTTGCAACCAAGTTTTTCAAAACGATCTACAACACAATGTATAGGTACTCAGCATGCGAAGCATAATACTGTAAAAACTTCTTTTAGTAAAGTTCTTACTAAATTCCAGTCAACGTTTGAAGAACTTATCCAGTGTGATCTGACGCGCTTTTGCTGACAAGTGCCGACTTGTGGCTTCTTTTTTTGTAGTAAATAGAAATGTTAGGCAAAGACCTGTAGGTGGCAGTAGCGGGCTGGGGAGAAACTTGTGAGTTTTCAGGTATTGATGATAGAGTTTCTTGGGATTTTACATACGGATATTACATACTGTACATGTTTTTGGTCCGATTAAGCGGAATTTTTGTCCAAATAAGCGGAATAACATTACACGTCTTTTATAGGATTTGATTCAGTACTTTATGATTTGGTCCAAATAAGCGGCTGGTCCCATTAACCGGTGGTCCTATTAACCGAAATCGACTGTATTTCCGTTTGCATTTTTTGTGAACAGCAAAAAGACCTTTAGTAATTCATCACAGATATTTAAGCCATTTTGTTTGTCACAGTGGAGGAATTCCATTTTAAAAGTGCCACATCCAGTGTGTATATACATAGTTTTGAGGTAAAAAAATTGCATCTGAATATTTCGCATTTTCGTGTCACTTGCATTCAGTTTGAAATGACATTAAATTCGCTCTACACTTCAAATAAACGACTAAAGACTGAGTAACACCCACACCTTAAATCCATGTAGTGTTTTCAAGCAGAGGGGTACAGCTGTGCCCCTTATAAATCAACAGAACCACCAATAAATTGTTGTGCAGTACATGAACAGTATTTAGCAGATACAACTGTACAGAGCAGTACTGAAGGTTGAAGATCTCATCAATGACAGCTTGGCAGGCCTGGCCTGAAAACTCCCAACCTACAAATTGTTTCCTGTACCACCAAGCTGCCACTTAATGTGGTCTTACTGGTTATAGTCATTTAGCTCATTAAATGCCAATGTGCTATCTTAAATTTTATGAGACAGCGTTTTATTCCCTACTCCTTAGCCTTCCTAAGTTTATATAGACCCACCCTCACTCTAAGAAATGACAGAGGAAGCTTACTGATGGACTCATTGGTGCAGATAATATGAGAGTCATGATGACCAACATATCCCAAGGACTCATTAACCCAACACCAATCTGAAACGCAGTGACATTCTCAACAGAGGTTTTGCTCTTTGTTAAGCAGGACTGACGTTCCCCCACTGTAGCTCATACTGAGCCACATGTAGCGTTTTGACAGGAGATAGGGATCGCCACAGGTGGCTGACATATGTCTTTGGACAAGAGTGTCGAAGCTCTCCTAATCAGGATCAGTAGATATTTTACTGGGAAAAAATAGCAGCCAAGTTATCCATAGTTAATAATAATGAGAAGTCTTCTCAGCCAAATATATATATACATATCGTATATGATGACCAGGGAGATCTGATGCTACACTATGCATGGGTTCTTAATGAACCCAAAGTGTCATGTGATCATTACTGGCATTTCAAAAAGCAAACCATACTGTTAGTTTTAGGTAAGAAAACCCAGAATATTTAACTGTAACTCAGGGCAAAAAGCATCGTAGCATTCAATTTCTTTCAGCATCAGTATTTCTTCATGGCTTGTTTACGTTCTCTGACCTGATTTCTATTAACACATATCCATGGGACAGCAGGATCAACATTAATCCCGCTATAAGAACATTCCCAAATCCCACAGAGAGGGAACCACCCTGGCCATCTGTGTGTCTCTACTGATCTGGCATCCCTGAGAACATTCTGGAAGCCTCGAGAATCACCCCTACAGTTACCAGACTGCATTACCCAGCGGACTCCGTTCACCACACCAATTCAGTCTTCTATGGTCTTATTAAATGTAAAGAACTAACTGAATAGAATTCACAGATCCAGTAGGATAGTCATGTAACATAAAAAAGACTATTCTGCAGCTGGTTGGAAAGGAGTTTCTGCTGTGATGGTCAAATGTGTGTACCAAGGGCAGAGCATATTTTAGGAACTAATTTAAAATGTATATTTGCCTGTTTTTTTGTATAATGTATACCTGAGAAGAGCGTGACATTGGCCAGCCCTTGCTCTGTAGCTGGTGGTACCTATGTGCCCAGGCAGTTCGACCTTCTGTAATGGAGGGGGTGGCGGGGGGAGTCCCCATGCCATACCAGATCCAACAGCGAGGGCCATCTGTGCTGGGGAACCACACGCCGAGGACCTGGCTGAGTTCACCGAGTCATGTGACTTGTCCTCGCCCTTTCTCGTACATAAACACAAACACACAAAACCACACCTTTATCATCCCTGACCATCAGAGAACATCTTTAATGACCAGAGAACAGACTGCTATATCTCTACCAGAAAATGTTTACTTTTAATACATGGCTATATGAACTGTACAGTTACAAAAGATTTACTGTGAGCGATACTTTAACTATGATGTGGCGGTAACTTACTGCTTAGTGTTTATTTTTGCGAGTTCTTTATCCTGGTCTTGGATGTTGTTGATCTTATTCCAGGAACCCTGGGTGTAGGACAAAAATAGGTTTCAAACATGGTGTCACACACACACACATGGGAGCAATTTTGAGAAGCCAGTCCTCCCACGTTATGGGAAGAACCTAGAGTACATGGCAAACGGCACTAGGATTGGGCATGGTTTGCCTTTTATTAATTCTGATTCTGATTCCGGTTTCAGTTCTGATCAAATGTATATTTCCATTTTAAAATGTTGACACAATCTTTAAATGTTTAGGTATAAAGAATTTCTTTCTTTTCCATATTGCAGCTTCAAAAGTAGTCATTTTAACATTAAGCCTTTTTCTTCCCGTTTAATAGTCAGAAAAATGCTTAATGTGGCTTAATGTACTAAACCAAACCCCTCTCTCAGTTACTACTGGTCATAAGTGATATCTAGTGAGGAAATTATGTGGTCCATAGGGAAGCGTAATCACTTTCCTTTTCACACAATTTTACATTAAGCTTCTTCTTCCCTTCTTTCTAACGTCCCTTTCAGATCAGAGGCAACACAAGGAACACATAAAAAATCCAGCTGCCTTCAACTCAAGCACTTAAGAAGAACACATTCCTTCTGCAACCAGCATAAACACTTTCTGTGACTTCTACCACAGCGGTTGGACCAGAATAAATGAAATAGTTGAATGCAAACTACTGGAATGCAATACCATCCTGACGCCCTGTCGTCAATTTTGTCTCTTCTTGCATTCCCTCTTAGCTACCAGGTGGGCAGCACAGGGGCTCGGTGGGTAGCACCGCTGCCTCACAATAAGAAGGTCCCGGGTTCAATCCCAGGGTGGAGTGACCTGGGTCCATTCTGCATGTTCTCCCCATGTCTGGGTGGGTCTACTCCGGTTTCCTCCCACAGTCCAAAGACATGCGTGTTAGGTTAATTGATCACTCCAAACTGGCATTGACTTGTGTATATATATATATATATATGTGACTGTGTAACTTGTGTATGGATATAACCTTGTGTCGCTTACATAGCCACTGATACCGATAGCGACGTTAAAGAAGCCAAACAAACAAACAAACAAACTTAGCTACCAGAGCTGACTGACTGCTTACTGTCTAATGCACTTCAGTATTGTAACAAGATAATCAACATTATTTGTTAGACAGCCAATCTTGTATTTGCCGTTAAACCTATTGTGTACATACTGTGTAAATTCTCCTTTTAGTCGTTTAGTGTAATGTTTCTCGCCACAGGATGCTGTTGGATCCATTTACCAGGCTGTTCTCACAGCCCAGCAGTGATATTCAGATGTAATTACTACTCTCATACCAGTGAAACAGCCACAACTCAACTCAGAAGAAAGGTCAACACAAATTACAATTAGTAGAGGTCTTGTTCCATGAAAAGATCCAATAAATGGGGCTGACAACATATGGTCAATAATTGTGCATGTAGAATGTGAAATTAGTACTCTATCAAATGGTCAGTGAAGGTAAAAACAAGAGTATCTTCTAAAGAAAATGAAAAAATGGGATTAAGCATAATGTGATTCAAATGGGATTAAAATAAACTGTATTATTCATAGAATTCGTGGATGTTTTTTAGGAGCTGCAATAGAATTGATTACATTACACATTGATATGAGGAATCAGTGACTTCCAGGTTCCCTCCTGCAAAGTTACAATTCAACAACTCTGTGTAGAGTAATTGTGGGTCAGTAAAAAAAAAAAAAGAAAGAGAAAGCAAGCATGCGAGAGAACGAATGCTTAAGGTAAAGCCATGCACATCGAATTCATCCTAATATGATTTTATGTTCTGTGTCTATTCAAGTCAGCTCTGATTTGGTTTCCACCGCTAATCGCATCAGTCTACAGATTTGCATGAGTTCTTTTCCCATGCACGTTTCTCTCCCCCCCGCCCCCCGTCCTTCGTATCAGGCGTCGCGACACAAATCCCCCTTGATGAATTAAAAATGATTGATTCCCGAGTAAAAGATGGAAACAGCACCGAGGGAAAACAGAAATTCTATTGCGTGTTTGGGCAGAGGAAACAAAATGGCATCCACATTCATTTCAGTGGAAGCGAAGGCTTATAGGCATGAATCAACCAGCCCGGGGCTTCACTACTGCTCTGTCAATTAGTATTAACTTGTCGGAGCAAACATTAGACTTTGTAGAACAGGAAAATCAACAAAGTGTGGGATTTAAATATTTATTAGATAAAGAGCTGTCTTTTATTGGTTTGAGTCAACACTCAGGTCATGATTTACTAAAGAGATTGTAAAAAACAAAGAAATGGGTGTGAGATGATTTCATTACAGGATCTATTTATAGAGCGCTATCGTTTAAATCGGAAGAATAACATAAGTAGTCCGTTATTTTGCATTTTTGCATGAATAAAAATGTCATTTGGGTAGGTTCTACCTAAGGGTAAAGCACACAAGTCAAAAAGAGTGGTTTAGTAACTGCTTTCTGATTCAGCGAGCAACAACGTAAACCTGAGTGTGGAAGCTGACGGACAGGTCCCTTACCAAATTCCAAATATACATACAATATGTATACTTACACACAACACACACAAAAGAAACACAAGTACATACAGTATTCATTTCCTTTTCCACATTCTCTAGCGTTACAACTTCAGAATCAGCATGTACTAATCCGAGTTATTTACTTCTTTACCTTGACTGATGGTATTTACATTTACATTTACAGCATTTAGCAGACGCCCTTATCCAGAGCGACTTACAATTAATACAGTCTTACAATCCAAG
>JAVSBV010159665.1:0-14627 GCA_033117975.1 Parotocinclus spilosoma | reverse complement strand
AGTTATAAATATAAATTACAGCAAGTTGCCCATTCCATGGGTGCTAACACGCCCCCATACGATCAGAGGTGCTGGCTTTTGAACTTTGCACTAATAACAATGCAGACCTACTTGGCCTGGAGGACAGAATGTGTCAGTCTAGCTCAGATGAGCTCAGATCCAGGGAAGCATTTCGGGGTGTTATGTAGGTGATATATAGCTTTCACTTTGCATGGCAGAGCTTTAGCTTGCACTTGTAGATGTTCACTAACGATGGATTTCTGAAGTGTTCCTGAGCCCATACGCTAATATCCCTGACAGAATTATGTCTGTGTTTGATGCAGTGCATTCAGTGTTGGTTTTTGGACTTGACGCTTACTTGTAGTGATTTCTCCAGATTCTATGAATCTTTTGATGATATCATGGTGTATTATTCCTTACAACTGCACGATGAGAAACGTTGTTCTTAAACTGATGGACAATTTTGTTCATTTGCACCTTGCCTTCATTTTGCATCCTTGCTTGTGAATGACTGAGCATTTTGGGGATGCTCATGACACTTATATGTGAAATGCTCTAAACAGGTATTTTCTGAGCATTCCTCAACTTTCCAAGTCGTTTGTTGCCCCTGTCCCATTGGTTTGTGTTTGCACAAGAAATATCTTATCTTAGTGGTGTATTCGATTGAATATGGGTTGAAAAGGATTCACAAATCTTTGTAATTTTTTTATTATGTTTTGCACAACATCCCAACTTCATATGAATTTGGGTTGTAGTTAATACTAATTACAACTGACAATTAAGCTTTAAGTTAAATTTGAATGATTGAGTTTTACAACTGTGGTGTTATGGTCTTGCCCCAGAGTTATTGTGAAAGCCAAAGGCTAGGGGGGAAATAAAATACATCACAATACATTAAAAATAGGTGGTTTTATTTCAATAACACTGGAAAAATAGCATGCTTTAATTGTATGAAAGGTCTACTATGTATGTGTTCCACAACTACACAAAAAGTAATGTAATTAAAACCTTTTCATTTTGATGTGTACCCACATTAATAATAATAATACAGTAGTAGTAGTAGTCCTAGTAGTAGAAGTAAATAAATAAATGAAAGCCTGTGGATTATCACTCAAATGCATTTAAATGTGAAACCTTGGCCAATATTCACAATATCTCAATCCCACACTATTGTTGTGGGAATGAGGGAACTGCCAGTTCGTGTGGCTGGCTCTTATCATCAAGTCATCATAGCTTACACAAATTTTGCTTAATATTTAATGCTTCAAAAATTGGTTTTAGGATTTAGTTGTAAATCGCTGTTTTTAACCCATACAAGGCCAAAATAAGTCCCAATTCATGTCCAGAAAACTGCTGGTAAATGTTTTAACAATGCATATATTAAAATTATATATATATATATATATACATGCATTGTTAAAACATTATATATATTAGAAAACCATTAGAAAGCTTTTGACATTTTCCCAAAATTCCTTTCAATAAAAAATTCTTCAAGATTCTGCAAAGAATATGGACTACTACAATGCATTTTAACATTCATGGCTCGGCACTTTTTTTTCTTCATGGTTCCTTTTCTCTTACTCTTAGAGCTTCAGCATTCACAGTCATACATTATGCTACTCCTGTTAGTTCAAGCCAATTATCCACTGGCTTTTCTCTGACCTTTTCCTCTGTCTGTGCCAATTACCACGTGACTTTACTGTCCTTATTCATAACAATGGACTTATCATGTATTGAGAATCAGGGTCCACACACGCTCATGCACACACGTTGTATTTATTTATCATTTTGAGAACTTTTACTAAAATATTATTACTGTATATAATCAATGTTACACACATCTTCACCTAGCCTCAGTACCCTAATGCAAATTGTTTTTTTGTTTTTAAACAGAAAGTTCTACTTTTGATAAAAGTTCACATATAGTTTGTGTCCCTAAAATTAAAATACAGAGACACACAACTGATCAAAGCGACACTTGGCAAACACAGGGCATACATTTAATTTGTGGGTAGTCACCTTTATTAAAAGTTAATTTGCATTTCTGCATTAATGCAGAGAAGTACAATGAGATTTTAGAGCAACAGAAGTTGCTTTTTCCAGGGACATCCATGCATATTTCAACAAGTCAGTGTAAAACATACAAGTCAACATACTGAATACAGAGTTTTTTTGTACTTGTTTTGCACCTACATGTATTTTATTTATTGTTTATTTGCCAGAAACAGCTTTAACCAAAGTCAGATTACCCTCCAAGCACTGGAATCCAATAATGGCAGCAGTGGATTTTGGACATTCATCTTTGCACGCTCGAGTCATCATTGCCCTTATTATATTTGTTTTTTAACAGAGGATGGTTTTGATCTATAGGATATGGGCTTTGGATGCCTCTGTTGTGTTGCTCTTCTTACAGATACCCTGGAAAGAGTACAAACCTAGAAGCCCAGGCTTAAAGGCCACTACATTTTTGATTAGGCCATATCTTTTTTTGTTCCACTCAGCTGGTGGCACCAAATGAACTACCTACCACTGTAAAATCATCTGGATCAGCTGGACACCCACGGTCTAAGATATGTGTCAAGGCTATAAACTGTTACAACGGAACTAAACCTGTTTCTTCTGTCAAGGTTCTTATTCACAATAATGGACATTTGATGACTTATACGCAATGCAGCTCAATTTAATTTATACTCAACTGGTCAACAGATTTCAAGACTTAATCTTAATCTTGTTATAGTGTCTTAAGCAGCAGAGTATGGGTCAGAGAGGAGGATTGAACCTGGTTTCTCTGATCATTTCTTCTTAATGTCTGTCAAGGGGTTTCCCCTGTCACTATGTCTTTGGACTGCTTATTAGGTGTCTAGAGTTGTAAGCTACTTTGTGACAATGCCCATGGTTAATATCTCTATATACATACTCACACTGCACTCACATTCCAGCACATAATTATATAATCAAATTCCTCAACCCTTTCTCTGGAGAGTGCAGGATCTGATAACTGCTAAGCAAAGAGTTGTTGTTGTTCTTTTTTGGTTTTTTTGTTTGTTTTTTAATAGAGGAAGCATATATGAACACACACAGTATGTTCACTGGCTTACCATATATATATATATATATATATATATAATGCAGTACATTCCTGTATTCCAATAATTATTTTACATTAATACCAGTTGTTGTTATTTTATCTTTGTTCATTTTAAATTTTGTAAATATATTGTAAATAAATTGTTAGATATACTGACATGGATTTATTAACTTAGGTAAAGTCAGACATGCTCCTGAATCGGTACTTTGAGTTTATTTAGTCATTCGCCAAAAAAAGCAGGACAAACAGCAATCACCTGTCCAATAAAAGGTGGGAGGCATGCATACATCCACTGTCCATTCACTACATTTCAATCGTTTGCGTTCAAAGTGATTTGTCCGTTGAACATAAGCTTTTGTCCCATTACAAACAGCAGCCACACAAACACATTGAAGATTTTCAGAGATGCACAGGCACCAGTGTGTGTCTATTGGGTCTGAATCTGGAGTTTCAAAGCAGATTTTTGTTGTTGCACAGTGCTGTTCACTGGGAGGAGTTTGAGTTAAATGAACGAACAGCACAATATTGAAGTGGGGACATCTGATCATTTGCTTCACACAAATATTGAAGTACATTAAAATTAATCAGCGATATGGACACATTGATGAACACTTAATTGCCATGCTTTTATTTAATAAAGGGGAAGCCAAGCTTCCTGTGTAGTTAAGTGGGTGTAGAGTGTATTTCTGCAGAAAATAACAAAGACTTTCATCCATGTATGCTGATTTCCCTTATTTTACCCTGTCGTATTATATAAAAAGATTCCAAAACACTGTCATCCACTGGCCAAGACAGCAGTGCTGATTTACTGATAGTGCTGTCAGTGCCTTGCTTCTGGAAGGTAAATATATTTTTACATAAAGTAAAATATATTTACAAGAGGTTAAACAATTACACTTAAGAGCTTTAAATTAGATGAAAGGCATACATACACACACTAACCATGCAATTGCCCCTACAATCATTGTCCATTTTATCAATTGTCATACATATGCATGTTGTAGTTCTACAACAAAAATAGAAAATTATGATTAATTATGATGTACTGCAGTCCATCTGTTGTTCAATATAATATTTCATTAAACATTCTGTTATATAAAGATGAGGTACTACTTGGCTTACTATTTATAATACTATACTATTATTAGAGTTGTGGATGATTGTATGGAGAACACATTTTCAAGACAAACCGTTATAGTGAATTGATGCATATCTTAGTTTGACTGACAAAAAAGAAATCACACTGAAATCTTTATTTTCATCTTCCACTCTCTCATCTGTGCTTTATAAGTGTGAGCTGAGATTTAAAGGCACTTGTCATACTGTAAAATTGAGAATAAAGGCATTGCGAAGAACTACTCCATGGATCAACATTAAACTTCTTCAAGAAGGCAAACCCAGAAAACTTTAGCTAAAGTTAACTTTGCCAGCAACTGAGATTTTAAAAGTATTGAACTGTGCTGTTGGCATTATAGTTGCACCCTGTCAGCCCTGTCATTGAGTTTGATTGTGTCAAAACCAGTCATGGTGGATGATCGGTTCAAATTTTCTCCATTTATCAGTGTGTCTTTATCCAGAATGTCTTTCAGTTGAGCTGTGCTTCCTAAACGGCTTGCTAAAGGGCCGAACAGTTACTGCTTGGCAGAAATTTTACTTTAACATTTCTGGTAGAAGTCCAGAGCCTTAAACTATGAGCCACCACTTTTATTTTATTGTGCAAGTGAAACAAATATAAATACATAATAATAATAATAATAATAATAATAATAATAATAGTCAGCAAAGTAGTTCACGTCACTAATTTCTACAATATACATTACAGGTAATGTATATTTATAAGTCTGTAAAAATAAATGTTTTATTCTTGCATTACGAGCCACAAAAATACATTCATTTATTAATATTATTAATTAATACCTTAATTAAATCATTAAGCCCTGCCAATACAAAAAGCAAGTAAATGCAGGGTTTTGTCCGTTTAATGATTTGTGAACAAAGTATGTCTTAAAATACATAGTAATTCACTAAATAACATGACACAAATAATAATGGAATCATTACTGTTATATAAATGTCACAAGCTGTTTTCTATATAATTGTGGTTCGAAACCTCTCTTCACAGTAATTATCTGGGAGGGAGGGAGAAAAAAAAAAACAATGACAGGATGAAAGCTGTTTATGTACGTCAACAAGTTATTCATACATTTTTTAGTTGACACATTTACAATAACACATGCTACCAGCCTCAGCTAAGACAATAAAACTCAAAACCATTTTGTCGTATCCAAAACTGGAACCCTACCCTGATAAAAGATCATTCTGGCCTAGCCACATTTTTGCAATGAAGTTCAAAATATGAATAAAATTACAGCCTAGATTATTTTAAATACAGTGCAAAGTTGTCATAGAAAAAAAAATTCAAAGGCACTATGCTAAAAATAAACGTTTTTATAAAACTCAATCTTTTCCAGTTCACTGTGTTTCTAGTAGTTTTCTATTCATGCGCACTCGTGAGCATCCAGCCTCCTCTTCCCTCTTCTGCTCTACCTCCTCCAGTCTCTCCTCCACCTTCTCTAGCCTCTTCTGCCCTACCACTTTCATCTTCTCCACCCTCACCTCCTGTATCTCCATCTGCATATATATTGTTGCATGACATATGAGCAGTGGGACAGTTTGTGATACAACAATCATAGATTTTGATGGTACAGTTACTATGGTACTAGCCTGAGGAAAGAACTCACAATT
Organism: Parotocinclus spilosoma; assembly: GCA_033117975.1. Classification (NCBI taxonomy): domain Eukaryota; kingdom Metazoa; phylum Chordata; class Actinopteri; order Siluriformes; family Loricariidae; genus Parotocinclus; species Parotocinclus spilosoma. The sequence continues at coordinate 8,791 of JAVSBV010159665.1, read as the reverse complement.
ATTATATGTAATTTATTTGCCAACAATATGGAATCACATTTGTAATCAGAGCAACAAGTGTTTAAAAAACAACAATGAAAGTTTGTGGGAAAAATACAATGAAACCTCCTTTCAATAAGCAAACAATAAGTAAAAAAAAATTATCAAGTTTAGCTCTTTGGCACTGAATATAAGCTTGTTTATATATGTTGTATAGGCTCTGCAGTTAATATACATGAACATGTAAATTTCAATACATAAGTTCATCATAATGAAATAATAATAATAATAAAGTGAAACATGTCAGCAGTGTGGGGATCAGGTGTTGTAGGATAGGTTTAAAAGGTGGGTTTTGAGTTTGTTTTTGAAGGAGGGGAGTTTCTGATACGAGTTCTAGAAAATCAGGGTTTAATGTTCCTTTAAGTACCTTGCACTTTGATGTCCAAAGACACCTCTTATGTAATTTTTTTTTCTTTTCTTTTTTTTTTTTTTTTCTTTTGCGACATAATGCCTGGATGCGCCTAATGACCAAACACACATATGCATGCACGGACACAGGCACAGATTCAGATGTTAATGTGAATGAGACCTCTGATATTAAAATCCGTCTAGCTGATGTGACCCAGGCAGAAAAAATGCTCAGCATATTAACAAATTGTAGTGGCAGGTGAACACGGACTCTTGACCAACTAACTTGCAAAAAATTGGTTTGCAAGACCAGGTGCTGTTTACAACCATATGGAGTAACAGCAAGGACAGCCAATCACACATTAGCAAAAAATGGCAGACCCAATTGATGAGCTTGTGGGCAGTCTAAAAAGAAACAGGCTTTAGCATGAGCGGCCATTTTGATTTTGATTTTGGTTGACTTTTAATTAACATTTAATATACGATAAAATTGTTTTTGGACTGCAAAAACTTCAGGGGACCAAAACTGCTCTTTAAAAAAAATACAGGGGACATGTTCCCTGAATAGAAGGAGGAAAAAAAAAAAGAATATATATATATATATATATTTATTTATTTATTTATTTTGGGATCCAATGACAGTCGGGTTCGAAAATGGAGACTTTGTGGTGAGCGCATCAATCCTGCTTTGTTGTGGAGTAACACACTGCCTCGATTTCTGGTGTAATGTTATGAGAAACAATTGCATATGACAGTCAGTCATCCCGGCGATATGTGCAAGAAATGTTGAGACTATGCGTTGCCTTACAAGGGAGGGCTTGCAACTGAAATATTTCAGCAGGCTAATGCTCATCCAATCACATTGTTATCACAGTGTTATTCAGAAATATATCTGCCAGATTGCACCAACTACATGCCATGCCCAGTTACCAGATTTATTTTATTGCCAATCGAGAACATATTGCACCAGCTGTGTCAGCCTAGAAGATCTACAGGCCCATATTCAACATCTGTGAGCAAATGTGCTGCAGGATATCTCCAATTGCCTCCAATGCAAAGCAACATCTTATCTTATATCCAGGCTAGAGGAGGCCTGACAGGGTACTAGAGCCCCCTTGCAATTGCAAAGTTTATATATATATATATATATATATATATATACCATCATTACTTTCTTTGTTAAAGAGTATGAATGTATTCTCAATGTCATGTAACTTAAAGAAAGGCTGCACCAGTTACATTGTGATAGGGTTTTATATAATATAGTTGGTCATAGCTCAGTTTATTAGGTGATATCCTCACAACAACTGAGCCAACTGTCCTTTTTGGCACAGATAACCTCTGTCAATGTCAGTCAACGGACATGGTCATGCAAATACCTTGACATTCAGGTAGGTATGGCCTGTCACAGACTTAAAGGTGGGTGTTCTTATAAAATGACAAAAAATAAGCTTCCTATGTTTGTGAGATCACCAGTTTAGGTACGATAGATATGAACTTGTCTTTGCGGTGTTTGCATCTTCTCCCCGTGTGAGCTTATTCTGGATATTCCAGTTTCCATGCATCAGGTCAGTTCACTCAAGTCTCTGTGTGATTGCATGCATGTTTCCTGTGATCAATTGCCGTAAATGTGATTACGTGAAAATGAATAGATAAATGGAATTTGGAACATTTGGGTTTCTATGCATTTATGCCGTTACAGTTTTCTTTTTATAATACACATTGTTCACAAACAATTGCCATTTGCCATTAGTGTAGCTAGTGTGGAAGACTTCTTTTTAGGTCTAATGTTTCAAATAAAGTTGCCAGAAAAGTAGTGCATGTTTTTCCTCTGTGTGTGACTGCACTGTTATTGTTGGGCAGTATAAAAAGATGAACTGCATGTGATTCATCAATCAGTTGCTGGCCTTATAGAATGTCTATGACCATTCCCCTTATGGGGTGCCATTTGGATTCGGCCCAGAAAAGCAGGTAGTGCTGCCAAACAGGCAGACTTTGACTAATTGGGCTATAAAGTCTGTAAAAGGGGAACTGCTGGAACGCTTGGAGACTTGGCTGGATGAAACTGGTGGAATTTGTGTGGGCATAAATGGTGTGCATGGTCTGAGTTTGCCACAATTGTGAGATACCAAACACAGCAAAAGCAGATCTGCCACTGACAGCAAAATGCTCTGCTTACTATTTGACTAAGGCAAACATCAGAGCTTGTCCAGCATGATTGGATGTTTAACTTTAAACCTACTGATTACTAGTCCAGTGCATTTTTGTATGAAGTCAGTATCCATGCAAAGACTTAGGGGTATTTTAAATAATCTAATAATTATAAAAGTTGCAATAATTTAAGTAATATTGTAAGCAGTCCTGTATCTTACCCTCTCACACTGCCATGCTGTTATAAGTTCATATAAGTTCATGTACTGCCCACATATTAGACAAATCTGTCTTTTTGAAAGTATTTGTAGTTGTATAGTACAGTTTGTATAGTACAGGGAGAATTTGTGAAGGGTTCTCAATCAGTGTTAGTTTCTGACAAGATGATGCTGAATTCTATACACTGCTCACAAAAATAAGGAAATATTTCTAAATTAATATGAAGTGATTAAAAAAACATTTGATTTAATTAAACAAGATCACACTTTTATTCAATATCAAACTGTTAACTAGTGAGATGCCTTGAGCTCTTCAGAATCAGAAATGACGTCGTGAAATTTACAGACCAGTGTATTTAGAGCGCCATCTACTGCAGAGGCTTAAAAACACACATAATTATACACCATGTTTGAGGAATAGCAAACCTTAAATATAAACACATACAATCTTATTTCTAGCAGAGCCCTTGCAGGGTTAATAAACCTGTATACTAGCACTCATATAATGGACATTATATAAGCCAGGAGTAAAGCTCAGTAATACATGGTGTGCTCTTTCTTGTTACATAACATTTGTCAGAGCATTTGCATGGGTTTGCATCTCCGCTCATCTCCTTGGCAACAACTTCAAGTGTTTGTTGGCGCCTCCTAATAAAGATGGATTTTTTGTTTATTTTCACTGCCTTTCTTGCACTCCTCCACTTACATCGGAAAAAGACTAAATAATTGCAGGCATTAGTACATGCCTGGCTTAGTCTTGGCAGGAGATCAGAATGGAAGAGGGTCTGGCTTTCATGTGGGCAGAGGGTTTTAAGGCTAAGTCACTGTGTGTGTGTAAAGTACTTTCTGCATAACACTAAGCCTTAGTGTCAATAACAATTATAGGCAGGTTATAACAGTATTTACACCTTTTTTAAAATGTTATTTTTTTTCCATCCTTGTATCCCTGTACAAGGCTTACATTTAAACTCACAGTTGCCAATTAGTATATATTCACACAAGCATACTGTGTATAAAATGAATGAATAAAATTAATTCTAGACTTATTTGTTTAAAACAGTTAATACACTCTGGTTGGTTATAATTCCTGTTTATTTTTAGCAGCATTCCAAAGTATGACATTATTAAATTCATTTATTTCCCTATTCTTAACTGGAAAGTATACTGTTCCAATTAAACAAATTAAAAATGTATGATGATGAGACCATGAAACCAATGTTTTATATATAAGTATAAGTAACAATATCAGGAAATGTTACTTCTGTTGTAGAATTGTTTCTAATCAAACATTTTATAAATCATGTATAAAAAGCTGCTTCATAGCTCCAGGGCATTGGGTTTAATGCTGAACTCCAATTACAGTCTGTATGAAGTTGATATCCCCTTCATGTACTGATATTCTTTCAACCTTACCAACCCTGCTTGGGGGTGGGTTGGCTTCCGAAATGCCTCTTAACCCTCCTTATTTACAGTTAATACAACTACTTAAGATGGGCTTTTCAACCGAGGAGAACATTTTCCAGAAGAAGGATTTTTATATCTGTCTATGCACCAGAACGTCCCATAAATGCTCACTGATGTCAAAACGTGTGATTACAAGGTGCTTTGGACTATTGGAAAATTATTAGACCACTAGTCCTATTTTGCATCACTCTGGCATCAAGATCCTATACTCCTTGCACTAAAATATGCATCTGTGTCCACTGACTTTCTTGACATGAAACTGACTGAATTTCAAGGATTTCATGTATTCATGTGTCATATGACTGTAAAGTGAAAGCCTTAAGAATCTTTCCTTTAATTTATGCTCACTTGTCAGTTAGCTTACCATTGGCAGCTGCTGTCCCCTTTAACAGATTTAGCTAACCACATTTGACATGCATTTTTGTATATTTACAGTATATACATATTGATACATAGTTGATACAATAAAGGAGTAATGCAGGGACAAGAATAATAATAATGGACTGGTCAGGGTGGGTAACTTTTGTTGGCGATGGCCATTTAATGTAACCAGCAGACAGACTGCCTCTGCCTTAGATCAGGCCAATGGTCCAAAAGTCCAATGGCTGAACATGTGTGATCTCTGTGCAGATGTGCAGTAGAGCTTCCAGGAAGGTAAAAGAGTCCAAGCTGCTGGAAGCTGGAAAACATGGAAAACATTTATCAAAATACAAAAAACACCTAGAGGTCAGGAGCTGAAACAACAGAAGCTTTCAGAAACAGTGGTGCCTTCCCTCCTTGTATGTTTAGACATTACATGTGAAATGTAGAAACAGTTGCTTTATAACCTGATTGTGCTTACCTTGAGCAATTACACAATAGGAAACAAAAGACAAAGGCCAAACCAAGGAAATGGACTTTAAAACAGTGTTTCATTTTACATGCCAGTTATTTAATTAACGACTGAATTTAAATTAAATTAAAGCAAATGTATGTAGAGTGTATTTAACCGTAATGCTCCACGCAGTCCAGTGGTGTTCACAACTGCTTTGCTGCCAGGTGAAACAGCTAAGCATGTCTAGCAATAGAATAAGTATGTGCAAGAGAGAAATTGGAGAAAGAAAGAAAGCAAGAGAGAGACAAACACCCACACCCAATCACAGAACCAAGACAGTTGGTTCATAAGACACCACTGGCTTATGGGAAACAGCTAGCCATTTTTGTGTAACAATGTTGTCCAGGGATTAAAAGAAAAATGAATTCTAAATTCATTGTCCATTTTATTACAGAAGTGTTTCACTGCTAGGCTGAGAATATTCAAATTACCAAAAATGTCCAGCCACCAGAATCCTATAGACTGTGTCCTGTGAGCACTGATAATGGATTAGAGGACGACTAACACAAACTGCAACATCAAATGTACTTTTCTCTCTGGCATCTACAAGGTGGAGCAATATGGCAAATGTGTCTAGCAGAGTGCACATTGAGTGAACACAGCGTTTAAAGACTCTGTCTGATCCATTCATACCAGAACAACACGTGCTAACACACCACCACATCAGTGTCCGTGCAGTGCTGAGAATGATCCACCACCCAAATAGTACATGATTTGTCTTGGTCTTGTGGGGGTCATTACCAACAGAAATCAGAGTAAAAGGGACGAACCAAGTATGTAGAGAAACAGATGGTTACAGTCTGTAACTGTAGAACTACAAATGCTTCTATATGTTAAGTGAAACTGAAAGAAATGGTCAACGAGTGTAGAAACAAGGAGGTGGTCATAATGTTATGTCTGATTGATGTACAATATGATTACATTTATATAAGATACTCATTTATACAGTATACTCAACACTTGTCATTTGAATTAACTATGAAACAACCCAAAAACACAAAACAATGCTTAATAATTCAAAGAATAAAATAAATGAAACCAGCATGTCCGATCTACACTGCATGTCACGCTAAACCTGACTAACCAGGGAGTATATGAGTCTTGATTTGCTTTGACTTCCTTCCTATAAATCACAATCAGGTATTTGGCATATACTGTTCACACCACTAAATATGAAAGTGGCAATCTTTTTTTTATCCTTACACCAGTATTTATTTTTAACTTTGCATTTCATCTGCTAGGTTGTGTGATTCACTGTAAAACGCCCATTTCGCGTTTGACACCTATTCTTTTTGCCAGGTGCCCAGCAGGAGTTCTCTTCCTTTTTCCTATTTTTCTTTTCTATTTTCAGGAATCTAATGGTTACCTGGTCTGCTCTGTCTCTGCAATGGTCAGGAGTGAGAGGTGGAAGACAGGATTAGCTCCAGCATTTTGTCATTTCCTATGCCTATGTATGCACCTTTCCCCCCTAGCTTGTGATTATAGTGTCACCCTAGACCCATCTCAATTTGCCTCATTTAGCAGTTGGATGTTCTGTCTATTATTATCTTGTGAGCTGTTCGGCCTCACACTTGCACATTCATTTATTTTTGAGTGGTTCAGCATACCAATAGGTATCTGAATTGACATTAAATGTTATTTGAAAAACAGGGAAACGAGACAGTGTAATTATTACAGCTATAATTTCCTTTTGTTGTTTCTTTCAAACTAGTAAGGTTATATCCTCATGGACCAATATCGCCCCCTGTTGAGAGCTAACTGTATTGCAAGGGAAAAATGGTTATGTTGAACTCATGGTTTAAGCAGTGTACTAGTGTTGTAAGACACTGCATCATGACCGTATTCAGCATACACTAATGTAATAAGTCAATTATTTCTTGTCAGACACACAATACCAGTATGCCATATATATTGATGGGATCCTGCTGTATTTGGATTCTTCGTCTGATACAGATTAAAAAGAAACTAAACTCTGTCACTGTCTAATGAACACAGACTGGGTATGCAGAATGCGCTCACCCTGTTTTTTTTATGGAATAGTATCATAAATCTGTCAGAGCAGTTCATCTCCTTTATGCATTCATGCTTTGCTTGTGACTTGTAATGCCTCATAACTAGAGTCTATCTTGTTCATGTCTGATTTAACTCCTCTGGGGAGGTAGGTTCATCTGAAAGGCTCATTAATAAAGTCATTCTGCCTGGCTTGATAAACTGTGTATGTGTGTTGTGCATTCATATAAGTTACTAAAGCTCTGTTGAATGTGTCCTTCAGTGGACACATGTAGACGGTTTGTCCATCATATCACATAAATCTATACACTATTTGTAAGCTATACATTTACCCTTAAGCTTCTATACCTTGTGTAGCAGTTCAGTTTTAAATTATTATAAGGTTGTGTTTTTATTTTCTAATTAGTAAGTAATCATGCTTAATTTCATATCCAGTCATTCATTCATACCCTTTCACTTGTTTTGCCAATTTGGAGATGATAGAACTTCAGAAGGCCTCTTAGAAATTATAAGAGAACATAAATCTATTTTTTTATTTATGTTTCTGAAGGAACGGCACCATAGTGTTTTTTTGGGTGCACTGTAGATGAGTACATTTCTTTAAGGATTTGTTTTTTTTCCCCAATAAATCATTTTTTCATTCATTTTTCTCCCACATTTGTAGAGAAACTAGAGATCCTCTGCCCATCTTTATTCCTTAAAGACTTAGCCTTTCATTTATAATGATTTTATACTGAATCATGATTATAAACACCTGCTGACATCATGTGTGTGAAAGCACATAATAATGCACTTTTTCGTACTTTATTACAAGCCTTAAATTTTCACTGCCATTTTTGAAAATGAATGGTTGTTATTATCAAATGCAATGAAGTGTAATAGCTAGTTAGAAATAGAATAGACATACAGGTAGACTGAGTAGACAAAACACATTAAAACAACGTCCTTGTTTCTACACTCACTGTCCATTTTATCAGCTCCACATACTATATAGGTGCACTTTGTAGCTCTACAATTATAGACTGTGTGTGTTACATTGGTACATGTGATAAACAAACAAACACCTCACTTCTGGACAAAGAATTATCCAATATCTAATGACTTATGAAGGACCGTAGAGTGGCTAACACAAACTGTGCACCAGTGAAAAGCTACTGTCCTTGAATTTACATCAATAAGACTAGAGTAATTGTGTGTAATAGACTGTTCAGTGAGTGGGAAGTGTTTAAAGTCACCAGTCCTACAATCCAAGCTATGGAAGGTTATGGGTAATCAATTATTAATATTCTATTAACATGTATGAGGAAAATGTTTATATTTACAGTTTTGGCCTCAGTTTATCGTCATGTTGAGGGCCTCCTGCAATGTCCTGTGTGTATCATGTATGAGCATGTGTTTTACCATTGTATTGTGAATTGTCTTTGGATTCACTGTCATTGGAGCATTTGCCTCACAGCTCCATGATCCTCGGTTACCACAGTTGGGTGGGTTGTGTGGCGCAGAACCACTGCTCTAGCACTGGAGATGAAGTGTAGAACCAATACTAGATTTTATGAAAGGCATTTTTCTGTACAAGTACCAGTCCTTTACAGTGTATTTACCAGAGGTTTGAGTAAGTCACACATGTGCAAGTCATAAGCAAGTCTCAAGTCTTAAGCTTCAAGTCTCAAGCAAGTCCCAAGTCACT